>JAOUQV010330131.1:0-11392 GCA_028565295.1 Aspidoras spilotus
CCAATTTTGCTTGGACCCCATGTATGGTCACTTGTGGCTATATTTAGAGGTCCAAGCAATAACATTGATTCTGAAACGCTTGGTGCCGCTGCCAAGCCATATGGCATAACACAGTACTCGTACTGACTAGAGGTGGTCTTCCATTCATCACCCTTCATCATTCACACTAGATTGTAAGCACTTCGGAGGTTCAGTTTGGTATAGATTCAAGCCTCCCTACGTTGTTTCAAGGCTGAAGGGACAAGTGGAAATGGGTATTGGTAACGGACGGAAACCTTGTTTAAGCCCCGGTAGACAATACATGGCCTGAGTCCACCTCCTTTCTTCGTCTCAAAGAAGAACCCAGTGATGTGAAGTGACATATAACCGGCTGCCAGGGCTTCTCTGATGTAATCCTCCATAGCTTTTTTCTCAGGTAATGACAGCGCATAGGCTTTATTGTGTGGAGGAATACAACCTGGAAGACGGTCAATCTTGCAATCAAACTCCCTATGAGGGTGGAGTCCTTCAGCCATCTGTTTACTGAACACCTCCATTAAGTCTGAATAACATTGAGGAACAACACAGGAAACTTGGACTGGTGGACTTTAGTTGACCTGAGCTCGATAGCACGGTTAGGAAGACACTGTTTGAAACACTGCTTTGACCATGCCTGAATATCTCGTTGCTGCTTGGATATCAATGGGTCATGGCGACTCATCCACAGTAGTTCCAGCATGATGGAGTATTGTGGGGAAGCCGTAATAAGGAACCATATAGTCTCTACATGAAGTATTCTCACAGTCATCTTCAATGGAGGGGTGCGATGAGTGACCCTACCACCTCCAATGGGACCCCTATCTATGACCCTTATTTAGAGCTTGTGTTGAAGCTCCACATTCAGGATGTTTAAGGTTTTGGCTGTGGAGGAGTCCATAAAGCTCCCTGCAGCACCCGAGTCTATGGGGCAGGGAGGAATAACTTACCATAATTAATGATTACCATAATTTATCTGTACTTTTATTATCAATTCAGGTACAGTACTAATCTGGTCACTGCTCACCATATTAGCTATTGTAGCCTTTTGTTGGGGAAGACTTGGACACTCTCAAACACCATGTCCAGGTTTCCCACAATAGAAGCAGAGATGTGGTTGCAGTATAAACTCTAAATATGAGCGTACAGCCTCACCTGCATGATTCCAGTAAGCTGTAGCCCATTCCAAAGCCCTGCCCCTGAGTGAACTAATCATGGCCGCCACTTTCTGTTCTTCCAATATCTTCCAGTATCTTCCAGTATAATTAAAACCAAATTCAAGGAGAAATGGCAAATGATTTGGGACACAGTACAGACCGGAAGACATGTATAAGAAGGAAAAGATCTCTCAAGAATGAGTTCTAGCCACACAGGCCTAAATAGGTTAACGTTAAATATTGCAATAGTCCAGAGAATATAGAGCATGTCATTCTTTACTGTAAGTATCATCACAACAGACAAATATTAATTTAGCAACTTGAAGGAAATAATCTTAGGCTGAATATTCACGACATCCTTCAAAGTGGGTCAGGGGAAAACGGGCTGTTTTTTAGTTTACAGGTTTAATTTACATAATTATGGTATTTTAGAGTCCTGCAAACATTTTGTTCCTAACTCTAGTTCAGACAGTTAATGCACCAAAAACTAGTTCACCAACAGCCATAAAAAAACACGAAGAAGTACGATTATAATTGTTATAGTTAACGGCTTACTATATACTATATACTTAAGAACAGCTGTTATGGCCTGTTCATTTTTGCAAATTTCTGGAGTATATTTACAGCTGATCTTTTTTTCTCTCACCCAGCTTGCTACAAATTCTTTAGCTGGAATGGAAGTTGAAGACTCAGACTGTTTTCTCTCGATCAGCCCCTACGTCTTCCCTGGCAAGTTGTGGCGTTTGGTGAACAATCCTCAGATTTTCTCAATCTACTGGGATACTAGTGGGGATGGAATACTTATCCATCAGCAACACTTTGAAGCTGAAGTGCTGTTCTCCCAAAGCAAGCAGATAAATGAGTACTTCAGTGTTAAAAACTTCAACAGTTTTATTCGCCAGTTGAACCTTTATGGTTTCAGAAAAGTCCGCCCAGACCATGATTTCTTTGAGAAACAACTGAAACAGGATTCCATTGTGACCCAACTGCACCACTTTCAAAACCCGAACTTCAAACGTGATAAGCCAGATCTACTAATGAAACTAAAGCGACTCACAGCTGTCAACAAGGCCAAGCTCGCTGCGGGGATAGCACTGGCCAGCAGGGTTTCAAAGCATTTTCATCACAGGAGGCTGAATTTACCCCAGGAAAATGCTGCTCTGCTGAATAATGGTTAGAGGTGTTTTAACGGGCATATTAAACAAGAAGGAAAGAATATAGACACTGTGCATATGTTTTATATCTTTATAAATGAACCAAATGGAAAATAAAGAATTTTCAAATAGGTTGGGACACTGGGTTTATTGTAACACAGGGACGCATATACATTATGTTGAAAGTGAGACATTTTAAACTTAATGGCAGGAAAAGTTAGGACATTAACATTGTGTATAAACCTCTCTTCTTTTGTCATAAGTCAATAAGTTCTATTTTCATTTCAACCATATACAGTGTTTACAGTACACAGTGAAATGGAATGCTTCTCAAGGACGAAGGTGCTACATAAAACAATTTATATAACATTAAAGTTAAATACAAAACAAAATTAAATACAGGGGTGGACTGGGGGGGGAGTTTTAAATTGACAGTTGTTTGTTTATAAAGCGCATTGAGCTGTAACTGAGGTATCAGCATGTTAACATTAGCACAGTCCTTAGCAGAAAAACATATTTGAGTAATTAGAAAGTAAAAAGCTGTTTGGAAGGGTTCAAAAGTATAGTGAAATATGTGTTTGTGTATGCATGTTAAGTTCAGACACTGATTCTTGAGGAGTCTGATAGCTTTTGGAAAAAAAAATGTTGCAGAGTCTGGATGTGAGGGCCTTCATGCTTTGGTATCTTTTTTCCATATGGCAGAAAGTTGAAGAGTGTGCGTAAAGGATGTGTGATCACCCACAATGCTGAAACCTCTGCAGGTTGCAGCTTGTATTATAAATATCTGTGATGGAGGGAAGTGACATGCTGATGATTTTCTCAGTTGTCCTCACTATCTAGGAGTTGCAATCTGATATATTGCAGTTCCCAAAGCAGACAGTGATGCAGCTGCTCAGGATGCTTTCAATGGTTCTCTGTAGAATGTGCTGAAGTTTGGAGGTGGGAGAAGATACTCCTTCAGATTTTGAGGAAAGTAGAGGCTCTGCTGGGCTTTCTTGGAGATGGTGCTTGTCTTGATGGACCAGGTAAGATCATTTGCCTGGTGATCATCAAGGAACTTAGTGCTCTTGACACTCTCCATTGGAGCCATCAATATTTAGCAGCGAATGAACATGCCTTATTCTTATTAAGTTAAAATTCATCTATTTAGTTTCTTCTATGTTCAGAGACAGGTTATTGACTTCGCACCGGTCTGTTAGCTGCTGCACCTCCTCTCTGTATGCTGACTTTAGTTTCTTTCAATGATACCCACCACATTCGTGTCATCTGTGAACTTGAGGATGTAACTTTAGCTTGGCATTGGTGAACAGTCATGAGTGTGCGCGGTGTTCAGTAAATTAACCATGACAACAGTTTTTAAATGTCTGAAAACTGAAGAGACCAATTGTTGGAGTTTGGAAGAGGCATATGTCTGATGTAGGATTCTAACTTCTTAACATAACTGAAATTTGCAAGGCTTCCATGACCCAATATATGTCAGAATTGATAGTGTCTTTCCAGACGCGTAAGCTGCCCATGCCATATACACTAATGCAAACCAATACTTTCATAGAATTTAGGTTTTTGTATTCTGCACTGAATGTCATATCCCCTTTGTGGTTTCACAAATAATTAAAAATGTTGATTCATCTGACCAATAAGAGTTTTCACAATGATTTCTGAAAGTGTACCTGAATCTATATAGATATTTTTCAATACAGAATAATGTCCAATTAATATGCCATATGGGGCACATCACAAACATTCGAAAATGACAATTGGGCTTGTCCCTTGAAAACATCTGCCCATCTTTTCTACTGAGAGATTCTATGTCACTGAATTGCATTTTTCATTCGTGTGATTTTGCTGCAGGATTCTACTCCAGCTGTTTTTTATTGTGTCTCACTTTCAACATCTGACATGTGTTCTACTGTATGTTGTAGTGTCTATAATATAGATTATTTATTCTGTTTTATGTTGGGATTGTAGAAATGTGTAGAAAAATGTTATAATAGACAAATACAATAAGAATAGTCATATTAACTGTGACCTTGGTTATTATCTAAAGTCTTAGTTTATTTATTTGACTTGTTTTTATCTGTTCCTGTTCAGTCTTACTTAGGCATCAAGGAACTTCTTATCCTTGTCGCTGTAACTTCCCTCAGCGGGTGAAGGAGTATGATAAAATTCCTAAACCCTCCCAGGCGTTTGTAATGGACACCGATGAAGCTTCTCAGTGTAATTTATATACTAACAAGGTTGTGCCGTTCTCTGCTATCCACTGTTTTCCGAAAGACTGTCCTCATACACATCCTTTCAGCCCTGAACATTTGAAGCAGGGCATCATGCCTTATCGCTTACACTACAACTGTTCCTCACCAGGTGATTAATTACTAGATGCATCCAATTTTCATCCTTCTTTATTAAATAGAGTAGTACATTATTTTGATAAATTATTTAAGTGTATGTAATGCTAATTGCTAATGCTAACTGTTAATGCTATTTTTTCCTTGCTAATATTTAATGCTATTTGATAATGCTAATGGCTAAGACTAATTGCTAATGTTACCATTTGTGTTAATTCTAAGTGTTAATGCTACTTGCTAATGGTAACTGCTAATGCTAACAGCTAATGCTAATGTTTGTCTTAATTTAAATTCCTAATGCTAACTGTTATTGCTATTGCTACAGGCTAAAGATAATTGAATTAAATTGAAGGAAATTTTCACTTTATTAGGAAATCAGGGATGCACTGGTGCAACAATCGGAACACCTAGTGCTCCATCAATAATAAGAAAAAAAATCTTTTACAAAAAGATATAAGGAAGTTACAGAGGTCAAAAGAAACATACAGAAAGAAAGACGCCTTGCTGTGTAGATTTGAATAGAACTTACCGAAACTTACCTCCTAGAACGGCTATTTGGCTTCGGAATACTTATTTCTGTAATAAGAGAACTGAAGAGTAATGGTGCGACAAAAAAGTCTAGCTTAAGATGTGTTTAAATAGAGTCAAATTCAGGTGCAGACAATTGCCTGATTAGTGAGCTCTAACTAGGGAGGCGTAGCCATAGTGATACGCACCCAACCACTTCTTCTACTGCCTACAGGCGGAAAGACAGTCAGGGAGCGCCTCCTAGTCCCCCGGTGGCCGGTGGCATTATCTGACCTCTAAAAAATGACTTTACAGCTAATTTAATTTTTAACACAATTGATTGACAAATGGCCTTGTGCTTAACAGTGTGTTTGGCATTTGTCATGTCAGTATTCATAAACTGATTAACTGATACTCAGTGATTTTTTTGTTCACGTTGGTAATGCATAGTTTTCATGCATTGTTTTTATTTCCTCATTGTTGATCATGCTTTTATGTTAAACAAAGTAATTTTGTAGCGATTGGTTACTTGGCAATAAACTGTTTATTAACTTGTAATATTCTCCTCCCAGAGTTTCAGGGCTGCGGCCCAGGATTTATGAATTTAAATGGGCCAATCTATGAATATCCAGCTGCACCAGACTCTTACACTGGAGATCACCTTGTAAGAATCCTTTTTAAGTATATGCTGACCAATATTACTGTTCAGTGTCAATATGTTAGCCTGTGAAGCCATATAGTCAGTGATGCATGTCACGTATGATTTGAATGCTGCGATGTTTGAACAGTTATAGTAAAGACTTATGTAAAAATGTGTGAATAATATGAAAATACCTTTCCCACTAATTCCTCAGGCCTCATGGCTCTACACGCATCCCATTGAAGCAGGCGATGGTCCAGCATCCAAGAATAATCATGCAATTGTGACATCAGATACTCTAATTAAAGGGGCAGAAGAAATGCAGAACCATAGTGAAGACTCCCAGTCGAAGACACCTGTGAGTGTGTATTTATAATGACAATATATTCAGTGTTTTAATAGTAGTGTATCCCCTAAAAAAATCCAGCACAGATAACTGTTTACACAATTTCAAAAATGCATAAATTTTCTTGCTCATATAGAAGTAAATAAAATCCACAAATCATACTTAACACGCATTTTTAGCACAAAATCTTACGTCTTGTCTTTTATACCCAGCTTGAGTCAGCTAAACTTGTCATGTACCAAAATTGTACCAGTACCATGTACCAGATAAAATTGATTAACTGACATTTAGATTTTTCACATTTGACATATTTAAAACCAAAAATAAAAATCCGGAGTGTGAAAATCACATAAAAATCTGTTCTTAGTTAATCAAACAAGCGCCTAAAACAATACATAAAAGTGAAAAACCATTTCTCTCTGAGAGCAGAAAGGACATTGTGGAAAAATCTCTGGATTAAAAACAGAAATGAAAGCATTAACTAAGATAATGCCATGTAAAACCCTCTAATGTTAGATCAGCAACCCTCCTAGCTAATAGTGGATTATACAGTGCTCTCCACTCATGCCTAACATCCTCACTTAGTTTAAAAACATGAAACCATGGAGTGTCAGTTCTACTGTGCAGTTTTTTCTTATTCAGTAACTTCAAACAGGCTCTATACAACAGTTTACCTGACACAGTGCTCATGTTCAAGCTGGACTCCCTCTTACACTCCAGAAGAGGGCCCCACAGTCCTCCAAGTCAGGTGTGATGATAAAGTCTAAAAAAAAGGTCATCATTTGCTGGGCTGACCAGCCCCGCACTGTAGCCCCTCAGGTGCTCCCTTTCTTTAGTGGAGACTGCTGATCTCCAACCCCGGAGGAGTTGAGCCACAACCCCCATGATTTTGTTTGCACAGCATACATAAACATTTTCTGTCTATTATTATGCCCAAGACCAAAGAAGAACTGAGAAGGAGCATCCAATTCCATCACATTGTGGAAACGTGAGCAGACCAAAGCCCCCTGTACTGTTATTCCCAGTAGGTCACCCACTTTTTAGCTTTGAGGGCTTCAATATACTATTGATTTACTGTGGCCTCCGCTAAGCCATGGACATTATCTAAAATTAGCATCATCTAAAAGGGCAGTGTTAAAATGCCAGTACGCACTCTTGGGTTTTATGTTGCGTTGAAACATAGAGTGGTCTAAAAAAAGACAACTGAGTTGATAAGACAGGATGTAAAAGCTGACAAATGATATCTCTCTCATGCTCTCTCAAGTCAGAGAGAGCCATTACTCTTAGATTCTACCTCAGATGCTACACTAAGGTCAATTTTAACCTGCTTTGTCCCTTTACCTCGCCTCTTCCTTTTTTGGGGGGACTCTAAACAAAGCCTCAGTACTACTGTCTCTTACCTGGTCCTGCTCCCGCACCTCATTCATCCCGATACACACCAGCATTATTCACAGTGGGCTCCTCCACCACTAGCTCTTCTAACAGTGGCTTCTCCGCAGATAGCACTTTTACGACAGGCTCAGCCCCAGGCGGCTCATTTTCTACATGTGATAGCGGTGCAGATGGGTCCTTCACCGTTTCATTTCTAGCTCTTCCTGGACCAAGAATAAGTCTTCTGTCCACTCTCTTCCCAACCGTCTACTACAGATTTTTAGGAGTACCATCATTGGGCATAGCCTACCACAGTGTAGAAAGAGATTTCCTCACAGCTGCAGAAATGACACAAACTGTCTTTGCTTGGATTTAGACGAGCAACATATTTATTTGTTGCCACAGCCCCATTTATGATCTGCCATTCCAGATCTGCAGTACGTTTTTAAATGGGGGCCTCATACAATGTGGTGAAGAGTCTAGCATGATTAGTCCTTTCTATCTGGTTTCCTTCAAATCTCTCAAGTGTCTTAAAGCAGATTTCATACAATGCTGTTTTAGAAGCATCTTCATATCTTTCTACCCAAGAATTCTGGTAATTTAGCAGTGCTCCCTCTTCATGATGGCTACAGAGCCCTGCTGAGATGTTAAATTCAGTATAAGGGTGAACAGAGAGGGCAAATTTTAAACAATGTCCTTGATAAGCTTTTGAATTAATCTGTTTGAGTTAATGCCTGTTTCTGAACACACTTGCTCTACTGACTTCCAGGTCTTGCTTGCCCTTTAGTCCTTTAGTCTTTGTTATTCCTGCTTTTTAGAAACAGCTGTATGTACCGACTGGACAGCAATCGTGAAATTACAAGATGGTTATAAAAAAATGGCTCCTCTGCAGATGTTGGAAATGAATGACAGGTAGACCTTTTAACCTTTAGCACTGTAGTCCACCTGACTAATACTGATTTGTAAAAAGAAGTTGTTTTTGACAAATTAACATAATAAAGACCTAATAAAAATAATTGCTTATCATAGGCCAAGTTTCCCACTCTCTTTAACAGGCCACAAGCTGTTTCTGCCCAGCCCAACTCCTTTTAATATAGTAGTCATTGTACTGTTTGTAGACGAAAGGTTTTAATTCTACAATTCAGATCTACAAATCCCTGACCTCCATCCTGTAGAGGAACACAAGAGAACATGGAAACATAGATAAACACTGAGCATAGCAATCTGTGTTGACCCGTGAGGCACTCTAGCCTAGAATGATCATAAATACCTTACTGGGAGAGGCTTTCCTAATTAGCTTCAGCTGAATTGGCTAGAGTGCCTGCGTGTCTAATTAGTCAATATAGTATGTGTGTATGTGCAGAGCCATGACAGAACCCCCCCTCAAGGAGCTAACTCTGGGAGCCTTCCTCTCGAAGCACCATCCTCCACAGGCCTGGGCGGCACCTGATTTTCCTCTATTTCAGTTAGGGGACCTTGTGTAACTGGGTTAAGCTGATTTATATGAAAAGTGGGGTGGATACGGCAGTGAAGGCATTGGACTGGCCCGCCCGTTCCCCAGACTTGAATCCGATTGAGCACATCTGAGACGTTATGTCTCGCTTCATCCACCAAGTCACATTGCACCACAGACTGTCCAGAAGTTGGTGGATGCTTTAGTCCAGGTCTGGGAGGAGATCCCTCAGGATCATGCCCAGGCGTTGTAGGGAGGTCATACATGCACACTCACAATACTGAGCCTCATTTTGACTTGTTTTAAGGACATTACATCAAAGTTGGGTCAGCCTGTAGTGTGTTTTTCCACTTGAAATTTGTGTGACTCCAAATCCAGGCCTCCGTTGTTTAATAAATTTGATTTTTATTGAAGATTTTTGCTTGATTTTGTTGTGAGCACATTCAACTTTGTACAGAACAAAGTATTCAATGAGAATATTTCATTCATTCAGATCTAGGATGTGTTATTTGAGTGTTACCTTTATTTTTTTATATCTTTGGAATGAATTAGAGCGGAGACTGAGAGCCAGGCCTTTACATCCAATATCAGTTCGTGACGTACCCTTTGAAAAGTTTTAATTAATTTTAATTAGTATCTCAGTAAAAAAAAAAAAGACATTTTCCAGAATTGCAACAAAATTTCATTCTTAGAATATTTGCTTGACCCATTACCATTGACATAAGATTATAAACTGGATTACAAAATAATCTAATATGTAGTGACCAATGTAGTGATTTTTCTTAATTAGAAGTCTGTAGTCTTTATTTTAGCTTTTCTCCCAAGATTTCATTTAGAGTGTACTAATTTTTACAAAGGGCCTTAAAATAATTTGTTAAGATCATTACTTGTTTTCTCAAATGTAATCCAATCAATGGCCTGCACTTCTGGGAGTATCTTGTTGTATACAATCTCATAGAAAATATTGATTCTGATATAAAAATCAAGGTTTTCAGACACATCTTTTTGGGTGTACTGATTTTTGCTGAGCACTGTATATATACAACCAAATTACAAAAATGTTGGGACAAGGTACAAACTGTAAATAAAAATGAAATGCAATTATTTACAGATGTCAAAAACTGATATTGTTTTCCTAATAAAAAAGAGACAACATATCAAATGTCAAAAATAAGACTTTTTTGAAATTTCATGCCAAATATTGGCTCATTTGAAATTTTGTGACAGCAACACATCTCAAATAAGTCGGGAGGATGCAATAAGTGGCCGAAAATGTAAAGGTATAAAAAAGAAACAGTTGGAGGACCAATTATGACTGGGTATAAAAAAGAGCATCTTGGATCGGCACCGGCTCTCAGAAGTAAAAATTCTGCGCTGACAAATAGTGAATCGATATCAGAAAGGATTTCGTCAGAGTTTGAACATATCTTCTACAGTGCAGAATATCATCAAAAGATTCAGAGAATCTGGAAGAATCTGTAAACACAATTCACCGTGCCATCTGCCGTTGCAAGTTAATCTCTAAAGTCTAAACAAGATCCAGAAGTCTAGACGACTTCTCTGGGCCAAGGCTCATTTAAAATGAAATGTGGCAAAGTGGAAAATGTTGTGTTGTCAGACAAAATAAAATGTGAAGCTTCCATCCAGATGACGGCTCTTTCAGGGAAGACCTGCATTTTCCAACATGACAATGCCTAACTACATACTGTATCAATTACAGCATCATGGCTGCTTAAAAGAAGGGTCCGGGTACTGAACTTTTACCCATAGAAAACATTTGGCACTTCATGAAATGGAAGATATACAAAAAGACCTAAGAGAGTTGAACAACTAGAATCCTACATTATACAAGAATGGGTTAACATTTCTATTTCTCAAGTTGAGCAATTTGTCTCCTCAGTCCCCAGACATTTACAGGCTGCTGTAAAGGGAGAAGAGGATGTCTCACAGTGGTGTTGTTGAAATTTAACATCACCTAATTTTTCTCTTTAAATGACACATTGTCTCGGTTTAAACATTTGTTATGTCATCTATGTTCTATTCTGAATAAAAAATAGAATTCTGAAACTTTCAATTCAGTAAATTCCATTTTTATTTACAACTTTGTCCTAACTATTTTGGAATCGGGTCTCTAGAAACACCATTTGCATTTTACATTCTAGAGACATGTCATCTATATGCAAACTTAAAATATTTAGGGTTATGATTCATTTAGCATCAAGCATAAAAATTCTCTCATTAACTGACGTATTATTTTTTTTCCCAATTTTTCATTTGTGTTAACTGGTCAGAAATAAGAAAGTTTTATTCTCATATACATAATTAAGAGCAGAGTGTGAAGGTTCAATTAGCAGGGCAAGAGCACAGTTTTGCTCAAAATATTGCAATGCACACAACATTATGG
>JAOUQV010330153.1:0-11390 GCA_028565295.1 Aspidoras spilotus
ACACAACATTATGGGTGACATACCAGAGTTCAAAAGAGGACAAATTGTTGGTGCATGTCTTGCTGGTGCATCTGTGATCAAGAAAGCAAGTCTTTGTGATGTATCAAGAGCCACTTTGGGGTGTTTCGGAGGAGCAAGTCAGGAAACGTTTTCTTTTTATTCGTGCTCTTTTTGTTGGATCCTGTAAATAGATAAGGCGTTAAGACCTGAACTCTATAACGTTGATGAATGTGTGTTATATTGTCTCAGTGCTGGTGTGAGTGTGAATAATATAAAAAAAGTAGAAAAAAACAAGTAGGAAACTTCAGTTGAGGATTTTCTTCCTGTAGCAGTCGTAAGTAGCGGCGCACTGTTTGCCATATGCACATGTTAGTTACTGTATATTTTTATCAGTCTGTCTGTCCAACCACTATAGAAAATTCTTGTGCAAGATAATATTTTAATGTTATTTATGAGTTTCATGTGTCTTTTTTTCAGCATACATGCAGTGTCATCTCTGTAATCAGCATACCATGTAAGCTGTGTAGCATACAGCAGTAAAAAAACAACAAAAGTGTCTATATGTAGAAAAATATGGCCTTATTTTTGATATAATTGCTAAACAGGTTCTCTTTCTGCTCTTGATAAAGGTGGTGGAATTTTCTCTTCTCTCCCTCTTTTTAAATTTTTTTTTCTCCTTCCTTCGCTTCTCCTGTCTTGTCTAATACTGAGAGATTTTCCCCATTCTGTTCTACAAAACAATAACTTATGGAATTAATTAAATGGTCTCCCAATGCAATTGACACCATCTTCGCAACGAAAAGTCTGGGATCTGGGGAACCAGCCTGTCCCAACGGAGCGTTTGCAGCCGGATACTTAAGGGACTCATAGGAGAATTGGCGGGTCTTCTGCCTGGCGACTCTCTCCGTGGAGGACATTGAGGATGCATATCTATTCTGAACCATATTCACGGGCATTCTGCTGATTGATTAGGCATTGCCCTGATCTATCACGAATATAAACTTACGGAAACAAATGTCCGAGCCACTTTGAAGCTGCCCGACATGACTAACGCAATGGGCAGAACTGTCAGCACTTAAATTGTGACTTTAAAACAGAAGACGGACAACATCATATCCCTGCTCAATCGAATTAAACACCAGGGAGAACGTAACATATCACAAAATGGACATATGGATGCAGTATAGCTTATGAATGTTTCCTCCTTAAACAAACATGGCTTAATCTATGTTTTGGCTACCCTGACAACAGCTCTTAAAGGCTGCTGCTGCAATAACTAAAATACGTGTGAGGGGCAGAAGTCATTGGTCTCTCTCCCCAATTCCTTCAAGCTCTCACTCATCGATACCTTACTCCCTTACACCTCACCCCTGTGGCAGGTCTAGTAGTTTTAACTTGCTTTGTCCTTGTCTTGTTTTGTGGGTCGGAGAGAATTTTCATTCTGTGTATTTCTTGTACATATTGCAGATTTGACAATAAATTCATACCATACGATATATGAAAGAAACTCAAATTTAACAACCAGTAACAATCTATCCTTTCTTGTCCAACTATGATTATTAATTTCTACATGAACTATTAACTTCCTTCTTGTACTCCTGCTTTCATCAGCCTGTCCCTGGCACGAATGGTATAGCAGGGAACAAAGGCAGCAATGTGCAAGCATATTAGTCTTGCTCTTAAGGCATTAGACACACAGCCATGGAGAATTTTCTCACACCATTTATTTACTCATCCATGCTGCATGATGAGTTTAAACCTATTTTCCTTATTTGCCTAGATGCTCCTTGCTTTTTATTACACCACTGCTACAATCTTCTTCACAGCCAAGCCTCCAAATATCCTGCTAAAAAAACAGTTACACTTCCAGATTTATAGGCATCAGGGCTAACACAAACACACACTCACATACAAATGTTCATCTAAGTTGTAGAAATAGAATGGGATTTTTTGCTTAAATAAATATCAAATTGATCATGATGTGTACAAGATAGTCGTCAATCCTCATAAACACACACCAAAGGACTGCTTAGCCAAGTACTTACAGCTTCAAAATAATAGGATAAAATGTAATATTTGCTGCTCTTTGAAACCTAAAGTTCTGGATAAACAAGTCGCATTTCACTTCAGTAAAAGAGTAAATTAATTGTACATTTATTCAAACTGTGTCAGCCATCAAGCCTTCCCCTGCCCATCTATTTATGCATGTCTCTGTAAGAGGGAAATTGAAAGAGATAAACAGCGTGAAAAGAGGGAAGCCCTGGATCTTTTCTTTGTTTTTTTCACATTTAAGTAAATTGGCATCTGTGCTGTTATTCTGAACTGGAACAGTAGAACAGGGAAAGTGTGTGCAACAATGAAAGCAGAAAGATTATAGCTGTTTGTTATATCAGTTGAGGTTAACATCACTGCTGCAGCGAATAGAAACTATTAGCCAATATCTTAAAAATAGGAAATATTACTTTTCGGTGAGGGTACGCTGTACAAATTTAGTAGACCGTTTTTCATGAGATATTCTTACTTTACTTTCTTTTATTTATATTTATGATTTTTTGCTCTATTTTAGTTTTTTTGTGACCCGTGGTTTCGATGGTGGGTCGAGACGTATTGCATGTAGCTACTGACAATGAAATCTTGACCAAATTTTTTATCTGATGTTAACACGTCTTGTCTAGTATGTTTAATTTATGTTTTGCATTTTTTCTACTGAATTTTTAATTGCCCTGTCCTCCCACTGATAGCTTTAAAATTGGGTGTTACAGCAGCAAACAATTGATAAATGACAATTCATCTTGAAAATATGTCACATTATGCATTCTGAGACAAATTACCAAAAATTACCTTTGTGTGCTGCCATATTTGTGTACAAAAGCAACAAATGCATTAATGATTCTAAATTTAGCTCTTTTACTAAATTATTGAATACCACTAAAGCATACTGGATGTTGTTAATTTATGTTACAACGTAACTCATCAAGGATATCTGAGATTACTGTACAATGTCATGTCTCTGCCCTTTTTTACCACAAAACTTTCACTCTGTCAATTTAGACACACAGGCACTCTAATCAGCACACCTGAGACTTACCAGGAAAGCAGAAATATGCATATTTAAACAGCATTTTCTTTAGAGTGCCCTGCAGGTCAGCACACATACTCCATGCTGGAATAATTTTCATTTTTATGCTTTTCCACATTTGCTCTAGTTTACATTGCGATGTATTGACCGAAGTCTAGTTTAGCTTAATTAGCGCTGCTATTTCATGTTCATGCTTTGTGCTTATGTTTGTTATTGTCCATCTGTTAATGCCCTGTGTAGATACCTTGCATTGTTTAAGTGTTTTAGAGAAAGGAGCCAGAGTGTTGAGGAATTTCAGCGGGAGGTTTTGTTTACTTTGTTGTATCTTCTGAGCGATGCCGAAGGCCATCCTACTTTGTAGTTTTTCCCAGTCTTGTTTAATATATTACTGAAAATCTGTGCTGTGCTTGCGTTTGTGTGCTCAAAATAAAATAGCATTTGTCTCCAATTTAGTGTGTGGGGGGGGTCATAACATACAAGCAGAAAGTAAGGTGTCTGTAATTTTTTGAAAGAATGCAGAGAAACTCTCTAGGTCTGCCTTCTCTGGTGTTCAGTGACCTTTTCACACTGCTTAAGTGCAACTTAATAGCTAATTAACTTCACTGTTATAATAACTAGGCAAAATCCACAGATTATTTTTAAACCCATAGTCTGACGCTACTTTCTGTTTATTAGAAGTGCCAAAGACTTGTAGGATCTAGTGTGATGTCTTCCAGTTGCAGAGTTGCACAATTTACAGAATTTCAGTGGTAGTGTTGTCACCACACAGTAAGAAGAAATTTATGTGTGGAGTTTGCATTTTCTCACGTGTTTGTGTTGGTTTTCTCCGGGTATTCCGGTTTTTCTCACAGTCCACAGACATGCATGCTAGGTGAATTGGAAACGGTGAGTTGGAGATGCTAACTTGTCCGGTCATAAATCCTAAAGTATGGGGTTAAATTAGGAAGGACATCTGGTGTAAAATGTGCCAGATCAAAATGCGAGTGACTCACTGTAGGGACCCCTGGTGGTAGGAAAAGCCAAAAGATTGAAAAAATCTAATTATAACAATTAAGGCATTCATAGATATGGATTGGTGTGAGAGTAAAAGTACATAAGACTAAATTTATTTTCCTAAATATCAATGGGCTACAAATTATTACTTCTTAGATCTTTTATCATTTTGCTAAATTTCATAGATATTTTTACCTCTGTCATATTTTGTAAATGTTTATCTCTTAACCAATGAAGTCAAGAGAAAAGGTCCAGGCACTGGAATATTTTTAATCGATTTCACGATTCACATGGTACTGCATGGCCAAATGTGGATGACCATTCTTAAGATGGGTTTCATCTCACACTTGATTCAACTGCTCAGAAATCTCTACAGTCAACAGTGTGCAGCAGTAAGGACAGCCAATCAAACATCAGCATGGTCATCATCAGAAAATGAGTGACCAGGATGTAACCTTTCAACATGCCTGTTCAACATCCTTTAAGAACAAGTCATGAAGATAGCACAGAATTAATAGGAGGATTCATGATTGATGGAAGAAGCATTAACAATATCAAATATGCTTATATCTTGTTAAATCACAAGAACGTACAGAGACAGATGCAAATTAATATAACACGCTTATCAATGCAGCTAAAATAAAAGTAATGACCTACACTGAAGCTGTACTGGAGATCATGGTGAAAGACAGACGTTTGGAGCAAGTGGACTCTTTTTATAAATTTGAGATATAAATTATGAGTAATAAATGCTGTGCATTGTGCCGGTGAAGTCAAGAATGGTGATTGAAATGTTGGTAATGGTAAAATTTAAACTAATATGGAAATGCAAATAAATTAGCACAATCACTAAACTCTGACTGGTGAAAGCCTCTGTATGGCCAGTAGCCAAATATACCCTCACTGGCCACTTTATTGGGTACACCTGTTAAATTGCTTGTTTACAGAAATATCTAATCAGCCAATCACATGGTGGCAACCTAATATATATAGGCATGTATAGGTGGTAAAGCCAAGCATCAGTATGGGGAAGAAAGGTGATTTAAGTGACTTTAAATGTGGCATGACAGGCTGAGTATTTTAAAAACTGCTTTTATTATTATTCCACCCACTTGAACGCACATTCTCCTCGTACAGTTAAAGAGGGATCACACAAGTCACATATCAAAATGACAGATTTCATAAATAGAAATGTGTAAAACAAATATTTACATTAATCTATAAATAAACTGTCACAGGGGCTTAACGACTGCATTCATACCCATGGATGCACCAGGGTAAAACATATCGCAATTTCTGCAGGAACTGCACTTTATAGTTACTATTATTATTATTATTATTATTATTATCCCACCAACATTTTGGTACATATCTACTTCTACACTTAATCAGGGAATCAGATTGGACACACGCCAAAACATCCGGTAATGTTTGGTGGAAGTGTCCTTGCATAAAGTTAAGAGATATCTCGAACTGGTTGCACACTATCCAGGTTTTAGTGCCCAAAATTGCAGATTGCGCTGAATTTTATACCACTGTAACTTGGAAAATTTTTGAGCATACACAAAATTTAACATGCTCTGACTCGATTTCAGCGTGATCCCAAATACAGAGTGACTGCACTCTCTGTTTTCTTTGTATACTTACAATGTTAACACTCCAATACTTACAATGATAGAAGATCAGTCACTTTAGCCCACACTCTAGCGAGAAGCCAGTGTTTATAATAAATCAAAAAGGTTTCTAAATTTTGTGGCATAAAATTCTTATAATTTCACCTAGAAAGTCCAATTTAAATGATAGAGATGGTTCTCCCCTATTAGCAAAAAAAATCTTATCAACTGACAAATTCATTATCAAGCCACAATGATTTGTCTAGAACAACCTCCTTTAAATTCCTCACAGACCTCCGTATTAATTTGAGTGAGCTTTCTGATTTTCAAATTCTTTACATCAAAACAAAGACCAAGGTCTCCTATCACTCACAAAAAAATCTGTTAAGTGATATGTTAAATATTTCAGTTATTATTGCATGTTTAGGAGGTGTGCCAGAGATAAAAACTGGGTTTTTTAATTAACCACTCAAATTTAAATGGGAGAAGGTTTCTCAGAAATCAGTAGAATTTATAAAACACAGAATTTATAAAACACTTCTTTCCACAGAATGGGGACAGAATGGGGACCTGAATGGGGACAGTGGCTAGGACACTAAATTAAATATTTGCATACACACAAACTGGACTCTCACTTACTACAATACAACACACATTACACTACAATACACAATTTACAATACAATACAATCGGACAATAACACAAATATTTCTATTTCCCTTTTAACTCACACACATTCACATATAGATATGTACATATGTATACACATATAAATATATATACATATACAAACTATTCTGTATATTCTGGTTTTATATATTTTCATATTTTTATATCATATTTTATTTTATTTTTTATTATTATTTTTTTTACTTATTTGTCTCTTTTATAGATATTTTTCTATATATTTTTGATAGATTAATCTTGAAAAATTTAATCTTTATTGATAGCTTGATGTGGACAGACTGTCGAAAAAAGCATTTCACTGCAGGTTATACTGTGTATTACTAAGTATGTGACAAATAAAAATTTGATTTGAAAACAACCTTTTATAAAATCCATAAACATTTTCCCATAAACACCATTTAAATGTAACATAGTAGAGCCACATAGTAGAGTACTAACCACTAATGCTAACCACTGCTGCTAACATTTAGGTTCATGCTAACTGATAATGCTAACGTTTGTGGTAATCCCAATTGCTAATGCTAATTACTGTGATAATAGCGTGCCCATGGGTGCACCAGAACAACACTATTCTGCATATTTATGCACTATATTCATATTTTCTGCAGGAACTGCACTTTCTAGTTTGACTGCAAATGTCTCCTTTTATCTTTATATTTTCTCCATCATTCTCTGCCTACTGCAAAAGCTACAAGCGGGGTGAAGGGTGTTCACAACACAGAAACCACTTAGGCTGTCTTTTGTTCTCATTTAATCGAGGATATGACTGTATGTTGCTGACTTTGGTTTTCACCCACTTGACAAACTTTAGAGATTCTTATAGGTTCAAAGACTTATGTCAGAATACTTAATGAGTCACAAACCCCTGTGCCATGGAGTTATGGCATGATTTTTGTTGAAGAAATTCACAAAAAGGAAAATATGAACTACTTTATTCTAGTGGGGACTGCATTTGATTGTGAAGTTTTGACATCACGTCATTATAATTATAAAACAAAATTACACTTTACTTTTCACAGTTTACCCAAACAGTTCAGTTTAATTTACTGTAGACAATTTTCATTTATGCATTTCTTTTAATAATTACTTGCTCAAATTGCACAACTGTTCTAGGATAACAAATCATCAGATTGTATAAACTGTTTCATTATTTAACACATATTAGCTGAGTTAAGACTGAAGCAATAGTTAATCTAGATTACCTAGGGTTAATACTGGTACTCTTACACTAATAAAACTCATAACATGTACGATATATAGCCGCAAAGCAAGAATGTCCTTTGGTTAAATTTTTAGGTGGTGCATCCTCTGTCCTTTCTGTGTGAAGCTTTCTTGTTCTCTGTGTTGATATGAGTTTACTCTTGATGCTCCAGTTTCTTCTCACAGTCCAAAAACATGCATTAGACTAATGGTGTCTCAAAATTGCCCATAGTGTATGTTGCCTATGATGCAGTGACACCCTGTCTAGGTTTATTTTGCCTTGTGCTGCTTTCTAGGCACTGGCTTTCCTGAAACCATGACTAGGATTAAGCTGGTATAGAAAATGAATAAATTAATGTACTGTATATGTTCCTGGTATAACGGTTCAGATCTCCCTTTATTCCAAGAAAAAAATCCATAAAAAAATTGTAAGAAATCTGAAAATTCTGGCATTCTGTGCTGCATGCAATGCGTAACACGGTCACTTGCGGGAAAATGCAGAAGAGAGTTAACAGGCTCGGTAACATGAATTATGGACAGCTAAAGCCTGTTTGTGTGCTAATTATTGACTATTTTTGAGTCGAGTTTAGTTTTGAGTTCAGTATACTGTAAAAGTTTATTCATTTGTGTCTTAATGTGTAGCGTGGACATTTATCTGATTTCTGATGTTTTCCAAGATCATGCTCGTGTTTTGTTTATAGATTTTCCTAAAAAACGTTTTTTTTGCTTTCATTTAAAATAAAAAAAGTGTTTACTTCTGGCATAACTCCTGCGTCTTCATGTGTTACACTGTTGTTATGATATACAGTACCTTGAGGGGATCATTCATTTCTCATTTGCTTCATGGTTCCCATAATGCTCCTTTGCTTTATGTAGTCCCATGATGACAGAATGTGGTTCTGCAATTTCTTGTTCCTTTTATCATCTTGTCTCTACCTCTGTTTTATGTTTGTCATATTAACTATTATTTCACCTGTTTGTTGTCTTAGATGTGTATACTGATTTGTAATTACGACTATGTTGTGTTTAACTTTAGCACCAACAGTAAAAAGAGGAAGTGAACCTGACCTTTTCTCTAGCTTATATTTTATATGCACAAAGCGTTTCAGTAAAAGATATGATTTCATTTCATTTATTTACAACTTTGATATTACTCACTAATTTTATTTAAACATGCTAGACTGACACTTCCATAACACATGAGACATGAAATACAGCTGTGAATGTAATTAATTTCAAGTCTGGGTTATGTCTACTCAACTAATGTACTCTGATGGTAACTTCTACATATTCCTTCACCAACTTTTTTCAGCTTGCTATTATGTTATAAACCAAATAAGGATGGGTTTTTCAGGAGTCCTCTCAAGTTTCTCTGAAGGTTTCTTTCTCTTATCATCTCAAGGCCACTCCTTGCCACTGTTGCTCATTGGGGAAAAATGAACCTTATTTAAATGTCATATTTATATACTTAAAATCATTTGTGCTTTGTAAAAATGTTTCATTGTGAAAAGCACTGTATATGAAAAGAAAGTGGAATTGAATTGAATCAAGGTGTTTCAAGCACAGCTCAACCATAATAGCTTTATAATAGTAATGATGAGTTTCTGATAATCTTTAGCAATCTTCATAGCTAATACATGATGCAACAATGAAAGTTGTTTTGTAGGAAATATATTGCTTTTTCCTCTGACTCTTTCCAAACTACCAAACACAAAGGAATTGAATGAATGCTAAAGCAATCCTCAGCGCTTCACTCGTGTGAGCCATCATAGGATCGACATTGATTTTCTGGATTCACCCCCTACAAAGGAAACCATTAATTATTTACTTGACTAGAGCAGATGCCTGGTGTGCTACACTGTTAGCTCTTTACTGATGACAAATACACAATGTGACAGAATGTACTACTTGTTTTGACTGGCTGATCATCTATAAAATAATAGAGGAACCTGTGATAAATTAAAAAAAAAAAAAGATAAATTAATTTGGCTTATGGCTTGGAAGGTGACTTCCCAGAAAATGCAATACTCAGGAGAAAAAGAAATAAGGTAATAGACCATGGATTCCTATCTATTATGTATTGATGTAATATTTTGCAGAATGGTTTTTAAATCCATCATTGTTCATGATGTGTTGTATGTCAGGTCCAGCCTAACATAATGCCGAGTTGACTGCAGGGCTTACCAAAGATTACTGGAACACTATTTATCTATTTATACTTCAAAGCACTAATGGGTACTGGCTCATCCGTGCAGACAACCATCAACAGGAAATGAAAACATATAAAATGACATAAACCTATAATGTATATATACTGCTCAAAAAAATAAAGAGAACACTTATTAACAATTAGCAAGACACACTCAATAAAGGCGTGGTTCTTCAGGTGGGGACCATAGACCACTTCTCAATACCTAATCTTTCTGGCTGATGTTTTGGTCACTTTTGAATGTTGGTGGTGCTTTTACACTCGTGGTAGCATGAGACGGACTCTACAACCCACACAAGTGGCTCAGGTAGTGCAGCTCATCCAAGATGGCACATCATTGAGAGTGTATGTCAGCGTAGTGTCCAGAGGCTGGAGGCGCTACCAGGAGAAAGGCCAGTACACCAGGAGATGTGGAGGACGCCGTAGGAGGGCAACAACCCAGCAGCAGGACCGCTACCTCTGCCTTTGTACAAGGAGGAACTGGAGGAGCACTGCCAGTGCCCTGAAAAATGACCTCCAGCAGGCCACAAATGTGCATGCGTCTGCACAAATGACTTCATGAGGATGGTATGAGGGCCTGACCTCCACAGATGGGGGTTGTGCTCACAGCCCAACGCCGTGCAGAAAGCTTGGCATTTGCTAGAGAACACCAGGATCGGCAAATTCGCCACTGGCGCCCTGTGCTTTTAACAGATGAAAGCAGATTCACACTGAGCACATGTGACAGAGTCTGGAGACACCAGGAAGAGCGATCTGCTGCCTGCAACATCCTTCAGCTTGACCGGTTTGGCAGTAGGTCAGTAATGGTGTGGAGCACTGCACTCCATGTGCTCGCCAGAGGTAGCCTGACTTCCATTAGGGACCAAGATAAGATCCTCACACCCGTTGTGAGACCATATGCTGGTGCGGTTGGCCCCGGGTTCCTCCTAATGCAGGACAATGCTAGACCACATGTGGCTGGAGTGTGCCGGCAGTTCCTGCAAGATGAAGGCATTTAAGCTATGGACTGGCCCACCCGTTCCCCAAACCTAAATCTGATTGAGCACATCTGGGCCATCATGTCTCACTCCATCCACCAACGTCACGTTACACCACATACTGTCCAGGAGTTGGTGGATGCTTTACTAATGTGCGAATCGATACTGAAATATCAATACTTCCGATACCAGATCTACATTATCTAAAATCGATGCTCAAATAAAAAATTGATACTTTGGATATTTCCGTCATTCGAATAATGTCTATCCTTAACATGAAAACAGCTCCAATAACAGCCAAGATGTAGTTTGTCATGTTTTTCGAATAAAAAAAATTATAAGTTGTGGCAACACAACCAACCTTGAGAAACACCTAAGATTAACTCATAACACCAAAAGTAGTCAGTTATGATGAGGTGGACAGAAAAGGATAGTACAGTGGCAGTGTCCTTTGGTACTGCAGGCAGGCATTATGTAGATACAGAAACATTAATTGCACATTGCACCAGTAAGAGCAGAGTGTGAAGGTTTAAGTAGCAGGGTAAGAGCACAGATTTGCTCAAAATATTGCAATGCACACAACATTATGGGTGACATGCCAGAGTTCAAAAGAGGACAAATTGTTGGTGCA
>JAOUQV010330205.1:0-11388 GCA_028565295.1 Aspidoras spilotus
TGGCTGCTCACTGCTCCGGGCACGTGTGCTCACTTCACCTGTGTGTGTGTATTTGTGTGTTTCACGGCACGGATGGGTTAAATGTAGAGGACCAATTACGCTGTGTGCGAACATAGTGGCAAAAATGTATCACTTTCACTTTCAAAGCGACTTGGCGTAAGAAGCACTTGCATGAGCTGCTGTAAAACTCTCTTAAATGAATATATAGGGCTTTCTTGTGAACTTTCTATTACCACATTTTGACTACAAGCTCACTGTGACTACACTACATGCCGACATTCCCCCAAAACAGAAAAATACGATGAATCCGGCCGCTACATTCAAGAGGCCTACCCCTCTATACCCCTATCCCCCCCACACATAACCCTCCGATGCTCATCGATCCCCACAGTCAAGGTGAAGGCTTCATCAATCTCCATTGTCCCGGTCTTTAGTGACATTTGACACCATCTCAGGAACATTCCTGACATACATTTTGGACTGTAGCATATAGCACATCTCCGGATCATCAGAGGAGATGTCACAATGGAATTTACATCACCTAAAGATGCTGCAGGTTTTGTGACAACACTCAAATAGACTTGTAAACTTTACTGCATCCTGATTATTATAAATAATCGTTAATAAAATAAATATAAATTCTTTATCTGCTAAATGTTTTCAGGAGCTTCTAAATGTTGGAGTAAGTTGAAGATGACTATTTGGTTCAAAGCCTTGAGTTGTTCTTTTGGTTCATGACTCCTTGTGGAGTTAGCACTGGTATCCTATAATTTGGGGATGGAATAGTGGTAGGTGCTCTTGGAGGAGGGTGCGGGATCTAGAATTAGTTTGATAAGCCTCAGTTTTTTTTTTTTTTTTTTCTTTTTCCTTCTCCCCCTTGTTTGTGAACTGTGGGAATCTGGCTGCCTCTTATTTTAACTCACATTTTGTATGGCTAATGTTTTAAGCTCAAATGTGAGATTTGTTAGTTGGAATATTAAAGGCCTGGGGGGTGATGTTAAGCAATTTAGAGTGTTATCCAATTTGAAGCACTTGAAACCCGACATTGTGTTTTTTGCAGGAAACCCACATGAGATACAAAGATCAAGTCAGATTGAAATGTCCCTGGGTTGCTGAGTTATTCTATTCTGATTTCAACTCAAATGCCAGAGGGGTTGCCATCTTGATTGGTAAATGTGTCTCTTTTACCCAAACTACTATCATTTCCGACAAAGATGGCAGATACCTGATAATTTCAGGTACACTGTGTCATATGCCTGTCCTATTAGTTAATGTACACACATGGACAAAATTGTTGGTACCCCGGGTAAATGAAAGAAAAACCCACAATGGTAGCAGAAATAACTTTAATCTGGCAAAATGAATAATAAATACAATTCAAAAGAATTATTTAAAAAAATAAACTCATTATATAGGCCTGGACAGAAATAATGGTACTCTTAACTTAATATTGTGTTGCACAACCTTTTGAAGCAATCACTGCAATCGAACGATTCACGTATCTGTCAATGAGACTTCTGACCTCTCAGCAGGTATTTTGGGCCACTCCTCATGATCAAACTGCTCCAGTTGTCTCAGGTTTAATGGGTGCCTTTTCCAGATGGCATAATTCAGCTCCTTTCAAAGATGCTCAATAGTGTTTAGGTCAAGGCTTTTTCAAAATAGTCCAGGGTTTTTCGCTTAGGATTTTTTTTTTTAGATGTGTGTTTCGGGTCTTTATCCTGTTGCAAGACCCATGACCTGTGACTGAGACCAAGTTTTCTGACGGCAGCATATTTCTCTCTAGATAGTTTAAGATTTCATTTACCCTGCACAGATTCAAGACACCCTGTGCCAGATGCAGCAAAGCAGCCAAAGATCATAACAGAGCCTCCACTATGTTTCACAGTATGGACAGTGTTCTTTTTTTGATATGCTTCATTTTTTATCTGTGAACATAGAGTTGATGTGCCTGTCCAAAAAAATCAATTTTTGTTTCTTCTGTCCATAGGACATTCTCCCAGAAGCTTTGTGGGTGGTCAAAATGTAGTTTGGCATATTCCAGTCTGGCTTTTTTATGCTTTGTTTTCAACAATGGTGTCCTCCTTGGTCGTCTCCCATTAAGTCCACTTTGGCTCAACATTGACGGATGGTGCAATCTGACACTGATGTTCCTTGAGCTTGAAGTTCACCTCAATTTCTTTAGATGTTTCTCTTGGCCCTTTTGTTACCATTCATATTATCTGTCTCTAATTTGTCATCAATATTCCTCCTGCGTTCACGTCCAGGGAGGTTGGCTACAGTCCCATGGATCTTAGATTTCTTAATAATATATGCGACTATAGTCACAGGACCATCAAGCTGCTTGGAGATGGTCTTATAACCTTTACCTTTAACATGCTTGTTTATAAGTTTCTTCCTAATGTCCTGAGACAACTCTTCCCTTAGCTTTCTCTGGTTTATTTTTTTTATAATTCTGTTGAAGCATGGTAGAAAAGCAATAATCATTTCATAGAATTTTTATTTATTATTACTTTTGTCAGATTAAAGTTATTTCTGTTACCATTGTGGGTTTTTTTTTATTTCAACTGAGGGTTACCAAAAATTTGTCCAAATTTTGATAATCCGTATTTAATTAATAAATAGTTCTGAAATCTATCCTCTTTAAGTGACAGTTTTTTATTTTTGGAGGGGGTATGAATAGTGCTATTGATCTTTATTTAGACCATGGCTCATCCAAATCACAAATGGCCAAGGCCCTTTGCAGTTTCATGTATATCAATGGCTGTGTTGACCCCAAGTAGGCAATGTTCTTTTTATTCGCACGTGCATCAAACCTTTTCTCGCATAGACTATTTCTTTGTAGATGTAAACTCATGCCAAAAGTGACAAATGTCGTGTTCCATAGAAATTCAGATTTCTTCCCACTAAATGGTGATTCAATACCTCACTTTTAGCAGATGATAAATTTCATACGTTCATCTCTAAAGCACTATTTTAAAAAATATATTTTTATTGAGGAATATAAAGGTGCAACAACAATGATCAACCTCCTCATTTTATCTTTTTTTTTATAACCCTTATATCCCCAAATAAACATCCACCCCTCACAAAATTGCAGATAAATAAGTATAAGGATGATTTAAATAAATAAAGGAAAAAAATAGAAAGGTAGAAAAGGGAAAAGAAAGTAGAGGGAGGGAGTTGCTCAGCTTAGCAAGGTATGGAGCGAAGCAAAGTATGAAAACGGGTCCCATTTACAATAACGTAGCAGTATTACCTTTAAGTAGAAATTTGATCTTTTCTAATTTGACATAGTGCATAACATCTTGGAGCAAGCATGAAACTGAGGGCGGTTTTTGAGATTTCCATAATTTTAAAATATGGTGTCGTGCTATTAGGGATGTGAATGACAAGACTACTGAGATATTGTGAGCGCTAATGTGGTAGAGAGACCAAAAATTGAAAGCACTATTATGGGAATCCTTAAAAGCATATCTGCGAGGTCAGATAATTTCATATTTTGCACACACAAGGAAATTAAGAACGCTGACTGTTCAGAAACTCTCATCTAATTAAAATCAGTTTGTTAACACCCCATCTGACAATCTTTTAAAGCGTTGCATAAACCTACAAACTGAGCTGGCTGAGGCAGAGCACCTGTTGCTCTATTCCTGTTCCAGATATTATGAAAAAGGCAACAAGTTTTGTAGGTTGCACAGGTTTTTAGACAACTTTCAGTTTCCTTTTATTCATTCAGAATTGGATAAACAATTAGATTGGCCTCCATTAGTGTTCTTGTAAAAAGGACCTCCTCAATCTCTTTAATGAATGTTGATACAAAGATTCTTGCAAAGACCTTAGCCTGCTGACTTGAAAAAGGTCTTTCCAACAATGATTTCTAAGAAACAGACTGGCGTTATAAAGGGGCATCAACTGTATTATGTTTGCACTTTGTTAAACGCAATCTACTCAATAGAGACATTATCTATACCCGAGTTAGTGATATCGATCAACGCCGAAAAGGCATTCGATCTCATTTAATGGAATTTTTTTTTTCAGTCTTAGTTAAATTTAGATTTGGAGATCCAATTGGAGTTATATAACATGGTTACACCTTCTCTACACATGCTCCTGCGCAAGTATTATCACTAATAACTCTCAATCCGGTTACCTTTTTCTATATAGAGGTTGTAGACAGGGCTGCCCCGTCTCCTCTTCTGTATTTACTTGCAATCGAGCCCTTGTCTATGTATTTGAGGACATCTGGCACCTTTAATTGCATCACCAGGAATCTTACAGAAATGAAATTATCATTATATGCAGATGACCTGTTACTGCATTTGTTTTATTCTTTCAAATTTAGAAACAGTTTAAAATGCTCCCATGTCTTTACCCCAGTGTTGAAGAACCCTGTGTTTAAACCCATATTTACTGATTCCACTTACTCCTTGTGGCACGACAGGTGTCTGAAATGTTTTGAGGATTTCTATAAGGAATGGATCTTTTACGCTCTTTTACTCTTTTACAGATCTGGTTACTGAATTCAATATTCCACCTTCTTATCTTTTTAGATATTTCCAGTTCAGGAGCTATACAAAATCCTTATTTCCCAACTTTCGTCACCCTCCACCCAAGCAGCCATCCTACATGATCGTTAACAGAAAAGAGACGTGGAAGCTTGACTTTCGATGAGGGCTGGTGGAAATCTGCACTGCAAGTAATTCACAAAACCTCTGTTCCTGTGACAGACTAACCCCTAATCCTTACGCACATGCTGTTCTCTTGTCCAGCTCTGACAAATTTTTGGAGACTCTACTTTACCACTATCAAAGAACACTGCCATTTTTAGCCTTCCAGAAGACTATACACTATATTCTATTAAATAATTAGGAATAATAGCTTTTAAATGGTTATTGCTAAACGCCACCTTCTTCTGAATTAGAAATCCACAACAGCTTCTTCCAGCACAAAATGGATCGAACAGACTGTCTTTTTTGAAAGTAGAAAAAATTAAATTTAAAGAAAGGGAAACAAATTCTACAATAAATCGCAACCATATATGGATTTTTTATGATGATGTAATTCCCTCATACACACACACATTTTTTATTTTATTTTATTATTTATTTATTATTTTTTTTAATTATATATTCTAATTGTGTGTGTGTTGGCAATTGTTGTTGTTTTTTTTTCATTAAAAAAGACATAATTCTAAATCTAAGGATGTTTACAAATACGTTCATTGATCACTCTAATGTACATCGATATTTGTGAGTGAATTTGTTGCTCTTGTATACACATCAATGAAAATATTAACAGAGAAATAAATTAATGATCCTAAATAGGTTCTAATTATTGGTGATTGAAATGACCATTTATAGCAATATTTATTATTCTTATTATTCTTCTTTTTCTTCTTCTTCTTTGTCTTATTATTATTATTATTATTATTATTATTTTCTGTTACAACAAATCAAACCATGAGTCCTACAGACATGAATCTTCATCAGGTAGTAGTCCCTTCTGCTACTTAGGCCCACAACACCAGACCAATTGATCTCTAGGTGCTGCTATAGTGATGCAAAATGCATATAAAATTTTCCTGATGCATACAGTCTTGACAATAAGAAAGACGTATGTGCAAAATTGCCAAATGGTCAAGACGTGCTTTCAAAATCTAGTCCTAGGATATATAAAATTACTTTGATGCCTTGTTGTCTGTATACTCTGGCAGGTGTATACGCAAGTTTCAGTTAGTGCAAAATGCTGCAGCCAGAGTTCTTACTAGAACTAAAAGATATGAATGCATTGCTATATTAATAATTACACTTCATTAGGTTTCAGCTAAATTCAGCTGAGTAACTGAGTGAAACATTTGCAGGCTGCTTAGAGGTTCACTGAATAATAAAAGTTACAGCAGGTTTCAGATCTTTTCCTACATTCTGTTTATAGCTTCAGTTACTCTTAGGTAAAGGTGCACATATGGTGCATTATGAGCATTGGAGTTTTAGTAAACTGAGATGATAGGATGCCCTAATGTCACAGGGAGAATTCATGTCTGTGTTTTCTCTGGATCTCACTTTTTTAAGCTGCTCTAGCTAGTCTTAGCTAATTTAACACATTCAATTTTATTGTGCATACATTATAATTTGACTGTTTCCACTGTTTGATTATCAGGATGTAGTCAGTCTGTGCTCTGATCAGAAAGTTACTGACCCTATAGTTTTTGGTTACATTATCATATTTCCCAAGCACTTTACATTCTTCTGCTTTTTCCTTGGCTTTGGCATTGAAATCATCGGATATGACAAGTAGGTTGTGCTTTGGAGTCTGCAAGTATTTGTACAAAAGCTGCAGATAGGTCTAGAATGATCAGGACTGATGACAATCTAGCATCTCTTTTTGCATGTAGCAATGATAGCATTCTCTGTTGAGTATGCTTGTTTGAAGCCAGACTGGTTGTGATCCTGAAGAAAGACAACTGGTTTTAGACAAAACATTCAAGAATATGTGAAAGAAAAGAACAGAGAAATGCTGCTCTGTAGTTCCTCATGACTGTACTGTCAGAGTTGAGCTTCTTTCACCACCCTAGCGATCCAAGACCCCTAACATTCCACTCTTACATTGTTGACTAGAAGTCTATGGTTGTGCTTTATCTTCTGTTTTGTTTAGACCGTGCACATTGTGCCCTTGTAGCTAAACCCCGGGATGTCGATAAACTACACGCTGTCGTTATTACGGTTCACCATTTCCAGAATAGGGAACAGAAGTTCGTGTTAGACGAGGCAAACTTAAGTTCCAAGGGAAGCCGATTTTTATCTTTGAAGACTATACACGGGAAGTTTTCAAACAGTGCAGTAAGTAACGTGAAGTTTTCAAACTCCTGTTTATGAAGGGCTTACAACAAAACTCCTTAAATTACACCCCGAATATAATCTGTTTATGACATGCAAAATGAAACTGCAGCTAAGGCAAGCTAAACTGACCTTCTTTTAAAAGGAAATTTCCTGTCTTGCTAAGTGAGAACTGCCAGAACATTTAGATTAATGCTCTTAATTAAGTCCCTAGTCATTTTACACTTTACAGTTTGGATTAGCACTCTTTAACAGATACATCCCTAGATCTTTTGGATGAGATACAGTTTCCCCATATTAATATCGACTTGCTTGCCCCCATCTCCTCAGCAAAAGCCATATAAGCAATTCACGCCATAAGAGGGGATAAATCCTCCAGTCCGGACGGCTTCTCTGCCGAATTTTATAAGTAATTCTCCTCAGTGTTGGCTCCCATCTTGATAAGGGTATTTAATGACTCCTTGGTAAATGGGAAACTCCCTCAATTGCTGACAAGGGCTTCTTTGTCCCTCCTTCTCAAAAAAGAGCAAAAGTCCCAACACTCTGCAGAAGTTACAGGCCAATTTCACTTAAACTCTCCCGCTTCACAAAGTCCTAAATTTGTAGTATCCTAAAGAATGGAATCGGATTGCATGTTTTGCATTTTAGAAAAATTTGGCTTGCGACCTGGGTTTATTGCCTGGTTCCGTCTGTTATATATCTCTCCAACCACCTTAGTCTGCCCTAATGGTTGCAGTCCCCACCCATTAGCTTGAAATGAGGCACCCGCCAGGGTTGTCCACTGTCCCCACTTCCTTTTAATTTAGCTATTGAACCACCGGCAATTTTCACTAGTAGGTGACATGGCTCACCAAACCATCACTGATTGTGGAAACTTCACACTAAACCTTAATTAGGTTGGATTGTGTGCCTCTTCACTGGTCCTCCAGACTCTGGGACCTTAAGTTCCAAATGAAATACAAAATTTACTTTCATCTGAAAACAACACATTGGACCACTGAGCAACAGTCCAGTTCTTTTTTTCATTGGCCCAAGTAAGACTCTTCTGCCAGTGTCTCTTGGTCATGAGCAGCTTAATACAAGAAAAGCAACAGTTGTAGCCCCTGTTCTATATACGGCTGTGAGTGGTGGCTCTTGTATCACTGACTCCAGAAGCAGTCCACTCCTAGTGAATCTTCCCCAAATCTTTGAATGGCCGTTTCTTGATGATGCTTTCAGGGCTGGTATTATCCCAGTTGCTTGTGCACCTTTTTCACCCACACTCTTTCCTTCCACTCAACTTTTAATTAATATGCTTAGATAAAGCATTCTGTGAACAAGCAGCTTCTTTAGCAATAACCTTTGTAGCTTACCCTCCTTGTGGAGTGCGTCAATTAATTCCCCATGATTGTATAGCCTACTGAACCAGACTAAAGGGCCATTTTAAATGCTTAGGAAGCATTTAGAGGTGTTTTGTTTTAAATATACTTCTTTATCTTTTTCTTTCGGCCTCTCCCTTTTATCAGGGGTCGCCACAGCGTGTCAACCTTTTTCACCTTACTCTGTCCTCTGATGTTCTCAGACAAAGTGGATTCATGCCCTAGCTGCCATCAGTCTCCTGCTCAGTATCCTTACTTGTTTTGGTTCTGTCCTACACTCTTAACATTTTGGAACGAGGTGTTCAATACACTTCAGGTTATAACGCTGACACTGAGGCTTGTATACAAGAGCACCACTCTTGTTCGATTCATGTTGCCCTACTCAGTAAGATGCTTACTGAGAAACCTGAAAATTATAAAAGAGATAATACGAGACTCTATAATGAGGCACGTGAAAGTAGCTAGGCCTTTAGGGGCAACCTGTGTTTACCGGGAGCCAGGTCGGCAGACATACCAGGTAATCTTAGGATCCTAGGCAAGCACGGTAATCTTAGGATCCATGCTGAAGCTAATGATATATGCCTTCAACAGTCAGAGGTTACCAAGAGTAATATTATAGAGGTGTGTAAATAAGCAAAGGTGTTACCAGATTTAGTAATCTAATCTGCTCCCCATCCCAATAACTTACAGCAGATTATAGTCACTAAACTGATGGATGTCTAAGTGGTGCTCAAAAACCATGTAGGCTTTATAGATAATTAGAGTAATTTTAATGGTAGGACTGGTGGGACGGTATCCATCCCACTAAGGAAGGTGATGCTCTCTTATTCTGCAGCATAGGACATAGTCTTAAAACAAGGCTAATTAAACCATGACAATCCAGAGCCAATGCCAGGGACCAGACAAACAGGCTATTCCAACCGTCTGCTAGCTGCTTATAGTTGTCATGTAGGCGTCACCATATTGAGACAGTGTCTGTTTCCGCATATAACCAAAATATAGAAATTTGAAGAAATATAGAAATTTACAAAGAGATTATTGATATTGTTGATAAATATTAAACTAGACAATTGGGATAATAAAGCATGCACCCTTGAACTGTATTAAATATTAGGTCTCTAAATTCTAAATCTTTTATTATAAATGAACTTATTCAGGGATTAAATGTACTTTGTTTCTGGATATAATTACATATCCCAGCCTCAATTAACTGGTAGTGGTGGAGGTGCAACTGTCATCTATAATAATAATAATAACATAAAAATCACACACAAACCTCAGTAAACTAAACTTGTTTGAGGTTTTGTTTAAAAAAATATCTTGTGAAACTGGAAAAATTAAAAATGTCATATTAATTATCATTTACAGACCCCAGGGCCTTATGAGATTTTATCTCATAGTTATATCTGTGGACAAAGTTCTAATTGTAGGAGATTTCAATATACATTTTGACAATCCAGAAGAGAAATACATCGGTGTCCATTCTTGGCTCTGTTGGGGTAAACCAGAATATAACAGGACTCACTCATAACGGTGGTCACACAATTGCTTTAATCTCATTTAAAATGACTATGAACCAAAATATTTGCGTTTCACGCCATTACAGGCTCAAATGCATTTTTACAACAATTATTGCAGATAATTTTGTTAGTTAACTTCTAAATTTATCAACTCTGACTGTATCGCCCTACAACTGTCCTGTCAGTCCTGATTTAGGCCCCATCATAGCACTGAGACAGGACTGGTTAAAGTTGTGAATGATTTGCTACCGGCCTCTGATCAGGTTTATGTATATTGCTTGACCTAAGTAAATGTTGTTGGAATTAATGGAATTACTCGGGTTAAGCTTTACAGTATTGATATTGTGCCTTATGTTTCAAATATTCACTGAAAAAATTCATAAAGTCATCGCAACTACAACCTGATGATGGGAACGCTTCTTTCCTACAGTTTACAAGAATCTCCTTCCATCCTGTTTGATACACAACCAGTTAAGCATTATACCAAGGTGCTAGTTTTTTTTTCTTTCTTCTTCTTCTTCTTCTTCTTTCGGCCTCTCCCTTTTACACCTCACTCTGTTCCCTGCATCTTCTGCTTTGACCACATCTATATATCTCCGCTTTGGTCTTCCTCTCTGTCTCTTGTCTGGCAGCTCCATTTCTAACATCCTCCTACCAACATAACCACTGTCCCTCCTCTGCACATGTCCAAACTATCTCAATTGGCTCTCTCTAACTTTGTCTCTCAATTTTCCAACCTGTGCTGTCCCTCTGATGTATTCATTCCTAATCAGGTCCAGCCTGTTCACTCCTAATGAGAACCTCAACATCTTAAGCTCTGCCACCTCCAGCTCTGCTTCCTGACTCTCAGTGCCAATGTCTCCAAACCATACAACAAGGCTGGTCTCACTACTCTCTTATAAACCTTCCCTTTCACTTTTGCTGCAACGCTTTTGTCACTCATCACTCCTGACACTTTTCTCCATCCCCAGTATCCTGCCTGTACTCTCTTCTTCACCTCTTTTCCACACTTCCCATCTGCTTGGACAGTTGATCCCTGCACCTTTGTGAACACTTCTCCCTGTATCCTGACAGTTCTACCTGCCTCCCTCTCATTCACAGACATGTATTTTGTCTTACAAGTGTTGACTTTCATTCCCCTCTTATCTGGAGCATACCTCCACCTCTCCAAGTTCTCTTCCAGCTCCTCCCTGCTCTCACTACAGATAACAGCATCATAGTCCACGGTGATTCCTGTCTGACCTCATCTGTTAGTCTGTCCATCACCAAATATCCATATATCTTCTAGTTGGTCTTCCTCTCTTCCTCCTACCTGGCAACTCCATTTCTAACATCCCCCTACCAATATATCCACTGTCCCTCCTCTACACATGTCCAAACCATCTCAATCGGCCCTCTCTAACTTTGTCTTCTTCATTTCTCAACATGTGCTGTCCCTCTGATGTTCTCGTTCCTAATTCTGTCCATTCTGGTCACTCCTAATGAGAACCTCAACATCTTAAGCTCTGCTACTTCCAGCTCTGCTTCCTCTCTCTTAGTCAATACCACTGTCTCCAAACCATACAACAAGGTTGGTCTCACTAATCTCTTGTAAACTTTTCCTTTCACTTTTGCTGCAACCCTTTTGTCACACAAAACTCCTGACACTTTTCTCCATCCATTCCATCCTGCCTG
>JAOUQV010330214.1:0-11388 GCA_028565295.1 Aspidoras spilotus
ATGAGAATGAGTTAAAGTTAATGAGAGCAGGGAACAGCTAGGAGCGAACTCGGAGACAGGGAGGTATGCTCTGGAAAGGAGGGGAATGAAAGTCAAAATTTGTAGGACAGAATACATGTGTGTGAATGAGAGGGAGGGAGGTAGAACAGTCAGGCTACAGGGAGAAGTGGTCACAAAGTTGCAGGAATTCAGCTATCTAGTATCAACTGAAACAAAAGGGTTGCTGCAAAAGTGAAATGAATGGTTTATAAAGGAAGTAATGAGACCAGCCTTGTTGTATTGTTATCACTGACTAAGAGACAGGAAGCAGAGCTGGAAGTTGCAGAGCTTAAGATGTTGAGGTTCTCATTCATAGTGACCAGGATGGGAGGACAGCACAAGTTAGAGAGGGCCATTTAGGATGGTTTGGACATGTGCAGAGAAGGACAGTGAGTATATTGTTAGGAGGGTGTTAGCAATGGAGCTGCCACGCAGGAGGCAGAACGGAAGATCAAAGCGGAGAATTGGTGTGAAAGTAGAAGATGCAGTGGACAGAGTAAGGTGTGGCGACCTCTGATAAATGGGAGAGGGCGAAAAAAGAAGAAGATATAAGAGCAACTGAAAAAATTATTTTTAATGCAGATATTTTGGCATACGGAAAAGTATGTGCAGTAATTGCATGAATTACTGAATCAATGCGTCATGGCATAGAGGTGATCAGCCTGTGGCGCAACTAGGTTGCCTTCAGCTCATGTGCATTGTTGGGTCTGGTGCCTCTCATGACAATAGACCATAAGTTATCTATGGGTTTAAGTCAGGCGAGTTTGCTGGCCAATCAAGCACTAATGTGGTTATTAAACCAGGTATTGGTATTTTTGTTAGTGTGGACAGGTGCCAAGTCCTGCTGCAAAATGGATTTTCCATCTCCAAAACGAATGTCGGCAGAGAGAATCACGAGGTGATTAGAGCATTCATTTTGCAAAACTTGCATTACAGCATGTCCATGTCTAAATTTCTGTTTTGAGCTTGAATAAACATTGTTATTAAACAGAATGCAATTTGCAGTATAGTTAATGTGACTAGTTTCATTTCTATGTTAAATATCAGTTATATTGATTAAATTATGTTTTAATATTATTATAGCTGCTAAGTAATTGGAGGTAATTCATTCTCATTGTTTAAAAGGACATTTGAATAAAGACCTCAGTTAACCTCAGTAAACAAATAGAACGAAAGCTCTTTCATTACAATGGAAAATTGCAGATTAAACCAGATATTGGTATTTTTGTTAGTGTGGACAGGTGCCAAGTCCTGCTGCAAAATGGAATTTCCATCTCCAAAAAACTTGTCGGCAGAGATTATCACGAGGTGCAGTAAAGTTCCCTGGTTAGACAGCTGTGATGACTTTGGTCTTGATATAACACAGTGAACCTATACCAGTAGATGACAAACCATTTCTGATTGTGGAAAAATCACACTAGACCTCAGACTTCTAGAACTGTGCTACTCCACTCATCTTCCTGACTCTGGGACCTTGATTTCCAAATGAAATACAAAATATACATCCAAAAACAACACATTGGACCACTGAGCATCAGTCCACTTCTTTTTCTCCTTGGACCAGGTAAGACGCTTCTGGCATTGTCTCCAGACTAAGGGACCATTGTAAACACTTAGGAAGCCTTTGCAGGTGTTTTGTGCTAAAATGTTTTAATTTTCTGAGGTAATGATTTTGGGTTTCATTGGCTGTAAGACATAATCTCATCCAAACAGAAATAAACACTTGAAATAGATCACTGTCTTTGTAATGATTATATATAATATATGCATTTCACTGTATTGAATTACTCAAATGAATAAACTTTTTGATGATATTCTAATTTATTGAGATGCACCTGAATGTAGGCCCACCATTACTGACTCACTATCTGTGAAACATTGACATAGATTGACACCAGCCAGTTATTTTTAATTGTTCAGCACTCATAATTATAGCCATTTATGTTTACGACATGTATTTAAAGTGACACAGTGCCCAGAAGACATAAAAACAAACATGCACTGAATAAAACAGAAAATTCTACAAATACATATGGCTGGCTAATTTATAAACATACACATCTTGACTTGACCCAAAACCCAGACATTTTCTGATTACACCATTTCACTACTGACATGTAATTTAGCATAATTACTTCACTTCCTCTATGTGAATGAACATCATCATTTGTTTTACAGGAGAGCATTCATTTTGCAAAACTTACATTACAGCATGTCCATGTCTAAATTTCTGTTTTAAGCTTGTTATTAATAAACATTGTTATTAAACAACAACTTGCAGTATAGTGAATGTGACTAGTTTCATTTCTATGTTAAATATCAGTTATATTGATTACCTTATGTTTTAATATTATTTTAGCTGCTAAGTAATTGGATTTAATTTGTTCCCATTGTTTAAAAGGACATTAAAAAAAGACCTCAGTTAACCTCAGTAAACAAATAGAATGAAAGCTCTTTCATTACAATGGAAAATTGCAGATAGAGCATTTTTTTCAGTTTAACCTAGAACATATCTTTAACACTAGACTTCTTAACATTTCGAGAGCCTGAGAACATTACCCTTCATCAAACTAGTCCATAAGGTGATTCTCAGCAAACATATGTATTGTAAATAAGTGCATTTAGTAGCAAAGTGGAAGAAAGGCAGGCCGTGTTTGTGAGACAGAGATTATAAGATGCACATGAAATAAAAAGAGCATAATAAACGTTCTTATGGAGCGGACAGCACTGGATACGTGCCCCTGTGCTTTACCTGCCGTTACAGGAGGAAGGCCAGGGGCTCATTGACCTGTCCAGTCGTGTAAAGACCGGCATGGGCTGGCATAGCCGGTTTTCTGCTCTGGCGCATGGAGAACCTGAACTACGATAAACACTTGTTCATCCTAAATATACACAGCATGGACCTTTCCTCAACAACACTCTTCTACCAATCCGTCTTAAGAGCCGGACACATCCGTATCCGAACATTAACAAAGAGCCGTTGTTCCACAACCTACGGATCCAGTACAGAATGTTATCGTCACCATACATCCGACAATGCTTCAAGAGTGCTAACATCACCAGAATGAAGGAACTTAAGATCAGGTGGTATGTGGAAGACTGCAGATGAACTGTGCACTGAGACTGGGATACAGTCTAGTCATCTGAAGCAGAGGCTCCTGGGAGAGGTGATCTCAGCACTGCCCTCCTGCTTCAGGGAGGCTCTAGGTCAGGATCCTGGAGGATCTTTAGCCTCTCCCACCACTGCATATCTCTGCACCAGTGGATCAGCAGCAAGAGGACAGAGCTCTCCTCTCCTTCAACACACCACAGTTAACAACATTCTAAGATGCTACAAAAAAAATCACTGTACATCACCTGTGTGAAGGTTCTCCACAAAGGTTCTTTGGATGGAGTTAAGGAATCCTGGTGGTCTGGACGGCAGATTCTAGACTCTTTCCCACAAGGCTGCTGGAGGTTTCTGTATAAACCGCTCATAGAGAAGCGTACAGCTGACCTACAGTGGCGGATAATACACGGGACAGTGGTCACAAACAGACACGTGGCGCACATTAACCCCTCCAGAATCAATGAATGGACTTTCTGTGGCAAGAAGGATATCATATTGCTTAGAGACTGGTGCACAAAGTTAGTTTTTTTTATGGACATAAAACATACATATTTGGGCCAAAATACTATGCTTTGGGTCAGTTGAAGCTTGCACTCTGGCTAAAAAGGATAAACAGAATGCAGGGGAACGGCACGCAGGATGCAAAGATGGTGTTTAAAACTTAAAGTCAGACTCAAAAAAGTAGAGTTTGTGTTTTTTAAACTAACTGCCGGAGTTCCGGGAGATGTGGGGGCAGGGTGAAGTCTTATGCTCACTGGAGAATTAAAACCTAAAGCTACATTTTTAAAATTATGTTTTATCAATGTACAATGAATGTTTTTTTTTTAATGCAATGCCTAAAGGAAAGAAAATGTGTCCCTATTATTTATTTTTTCATTTATTTTTCATTTATTTATTTTTGTCATTTTATTGCCACTATATTTATTTATTACCTGTTTCTGTGCTAAATAATTAATACAATTATAATTAGATTAAAAGTTAAAAAAAGTTTCTCTTACTCTCTCTCTTTCTTTATCTCCCCCCTCTCTCTGTGTCATTCTTTCTCTTGTCTTTTATGGATCTGTAAATTGAATTTTTTTAACTACACTTCTACTGCCCCAAAGGGACACAAACACACACACACTGTTTTCACCAGTAATCACTATTGGAACACTTGGGATCCTTGGGATCTACTACCCAGAAAACCTTAGACATGCGTTAGTGTGTCATCACATCACTCTCCATCATTCTTATTGATCCTTCTGCTTCCACACGTTTAGAGATGAGACAGAAAAGACAGAGAGAGACAGAGACATATTTCAACCTGATTTCCTGCTTACCATTATTCAATTTACAAGCTCTCTATCTCAGTATCTCGTTCTTTTTTCTTTTCCTTTTCTCCACACATAGAGTTTATTATATAAACCCACTTTACCACCTTGGTCTGACCATACACATGCAGAGCACTTTCTAAATTTCATTTCTGTGATGCTGCATTGTGACAATATTCTGTTGTAAAAAACCTCTATACAAATAGATTTAAACTTGTGACCTTTAGAAGCTGATGCACAACTTGAGTAACCCTCATATTGAAGTCCGGCGTTCCTATTACTTCTTCAACCACAGATTATAAAACCAAGCAAATAGGCAGGCAGACTTCTACAGACATGACTCCCAGCAGGGTAGAGTGATAGGATGCCATATGTGCAACAAGTCCATTTGTGAATTTTTTCTAAATATACTAAATATCCACAGTTATCTTTCAGTGGTATTATAATAAACTGGAAGTGATTAGGAACGGAAACAGTTAAGGCACAAAGTGGTAGGGTGGTGGATGTCAATTGCTGCAATACTCCAAAATATATACCACAAGATACTGGATAATATTATGCTCCCAACTTTGTGGGAACAATTCAGTTTTATTTATATAACACTTTTTACACTTTCACAAAGCAGCTTTAAAGAAATGATAAAGAGTTTAGGGATGGCCACTCTTCCAACATGGCTGCACACCAGTGCACAAAGCAAGGTCCATAAAGACATATCAGTGAGTTTTGTGTGGAAGAACTTTACTGGCCTGCACAGAGTCTTGACCTCAGCTTAACAGAAGACCTTTGGGATGAAGTGGAGCGGAGACCGTGAGCCATAAATCCACACTCCTAAACCTTGGGGAAACTCTTCCCAGAAAAGTTAAAGATGTTATAGCTGTTATAATCCCTATGGATTGATAATGGGACATCAACTTCATATGTAATCAACTTTATAGCAAATACTTTTGGCAATCTACTGTACCTCAAGTTATGGGTTTGATTTGGACTATTCCAACAGGACAAAGTACCACCAATCACATCTAGAGATGCTAGATAGAATTAGAGGAACGTTTATCTGATTTTCTGCCATCTGAATAAATCTGGAATGCAGAAAATACACCTCAGAATACAACACATTTGTGGACCATTCTGTAGGAAGTATGATGAGGTGTTTATTGCCTACAAGTTTCTGGAGTCCATGATCAGTGATTTATACAGTCCTACGCTTTTGTATGGACATACCAAGTATAAGAATTGTATATCAGTTATTCTAAAACTTTAGTGTATTAATTTTTTTTAGTGTCCTTATATGCATTATATTCTGGCTAAACACTGTTTGTAGGATTTGGTTTGGATTTAGGTCGATATTTATTCAGACTCATCTCGCAAACTCTGTCAAGGTGGTATAGGTTTTAATTATGGATAATGTATGAAATAAGCAGCGAGACTGAAAAAAAAAGAAAGTTTGACTGGGCTGCCAAATGGTCAAACATGAATGCTACTGTGTGTTGATTAAGAAGCTGATTAAATAACACAGAAACACACACATACACAACAAGATAACGATTATTTTACATTGTGGAATAATTAAAACCAAGTGCATTTGTAAAGAAGAGGCATTTTTTGGGAATTTTTGAAAGAACTCAAATGCTTAATTTGTTTTAATGATGTTTGGTAATATGGTCATAAAAACAAGAAGTCATGCATGTGTTAAATGTGAGCATCTACATAAGTAAGTTATTTTATAGCAACAAAAATCAAAGAAAATCACCCAGGAATTTTAAATATATATATGTGTGTCTGTGTGTGTGTGTGTGGACCAGTCAAAATGGCAGAATGTAAAAATGCCCTCACATCTTTGGCTAACCGAGAGCACGAATGACCCATATACATTTCACTCTTCACCATGTATATATACAATTAAAATCCTGATAGGTAATAAATCTTGATCCAGTCATGGTGACATATTTAGGGTGCACTGTAAATCAGCCTGACTGCAGTAGATAAATAAACAAATCCAATTAAAGAATGCCTCAGTGAGTCTGTGCTTATCTCAGCTTCTTTCCTACACATGGACAGAAACATACACACACATACAGTTCACATGCACTGCTTGCTTAGTTATCACTGGCAGAAAAGTGTTTAATTTTTTACCCCAAATTAAAGTCCCAACTGATGGTATCAGCATAATAGAATAATTGTGCCACCACCAAGCTTCACTGTGGTAATGGTAACCATTATATGATGCTGACATCATCATGCTTCAATGTTGTTATGCTGGTCAGTTGACTGCCAAGCTGTCTTCCTTTTATCTTATACCTATTATGCCCATAAACATTTTTACATTGTCTCAGCAGACATTAACACAATTTGACACATGGGTATGCTATATGCTTTATATAACATTATCAGTGGAAAAGCAATTTTGGCTAAGTTAAACATTTTTAACATAGGTTTGTAGACTTTTAACAGCCACTGTAATACTCTATACTCTTTAAAATATATTAAATACACAACTTTATAGGACTTTAAGAAAGAAAGCATAATCCTATTTTAATTCAATAATATTATTATTGTTGAAGTGTGAAAGGAAAAACGAAGCTGATCATGAACTGCAGTAGGAAGCCATCCGTGCCCTGAATGGGGACAAGGACAAATAACTTATAATCAACAGCCCAACAGTGACATTTCTTCACTTCAAGACATGAACATCCACTGTACCATATATACTGTAAAAAAGTATAATTTTACAGAACATATCTACATTTTCAATTGTTCTTTTTCTATCTCACTCTAGCTACCTGCATGTTTACAGTGATCATCCTCCACTTTGGACTTCCTCTCTGCCTCCTGCCTTTTAACTCCATCTCTTACATCGTCCTACTGTATTAATATAACCACTGTCTCTCCACTGCAGTAATGAAAAATATAATCTTCTCTCATTTTTAAAAAGTAAATTACTCTAATTTTAACACAATATTTATCTGTAATTAAATGGGTAGCTCATTCAAAAAGTTGTAACTTTTTCTTTAATGTTTAACGTCTTCTCCTGTTAACAGGCAGCTATTTGTAGAAAAGCAGTTTGTGCCTATTTACACACCCCGAACAAATGTAACTTTGAAAAACTTATAACCTTACTGATGACAACCCCTGGTGATTGTCATGATGTAAAATATGTGGACTGAGCAGAAAGTCTCTGAGTTATGACAGGACAAATACATATGAATATATAGTAACATTAATTCACATGGCTAGAAATGAACATTGATTTCTATGGAGGCTTTTCTACTGCCTGATGCCAAACAATTCCTTACTCATAAAATAAAACGTCAAATTTTAAGATCTTTGGAGACTTAAAAAAGGACAATTATGTCTGCCATTTAGAATGGTAGAATTTAGAGAGGAGATGACATCATCCACTGTACAGTAGCCGCCCTAATAGAAATGAATGGAGTGAAAATAAAAAGTAAACAATGAGTGCACTCTGTTCATAATTTGACTTTATGAGCCGTGGTGGCCCCTGGTCAGAGCCTTTGATTTTCATGGCTGTAGCTAAAAAAATGTCAGTTTGAAAAACTCCTCAGTTTGTTCCTATGGGAAATAAAAAATGGTTAAAATGGTTCCAACATGGCGTCACAGAGCATAAAAGCAGGAACAAACCAAGACAGGCACCATGCTATCGCATGGCATTCACACACACTTATAATATATGCCAAGTAACACACATATTTTATTGTTTATATTAAACAGTGTGTACTGTATTGTAATCTTCTATGTTTATCAATCTTGTATTTATTCACTATTTGGGTATATTTAACAGTAATTATAATGTTTATTACCTACATTTTATCATTATGTTCCCTGAAGGTTTGCACTGTAATTCTTCAAGGTTTAAATATTAATAAAATTTGTATTTACTTTGGGATTATTTGAATATTTTTGCAAATGTTTTGACAATTTCTATATTGTCTTCCAAAATAAAACTATTTTACAAGCCTGAGAATTTGTTTGACTGTACTAATTCTGTAAAAACTAAATAAATAACATACTAAGTAAGTGCTTCTTTTGTTAATTTAAGGTTTGGTGACTTTATTGAAGGTATTTGATTGTACTAATTAAATAAATACCTTTAAAATAACATTTATTATGGTGAATTAAAAGTTCAATATCTTAATTGAGGGCATCACGGTGGTGCAGTGTTTAGTGCTGCAGCCTAACAGGATCTGGGTTTGAGCCCCGGGTGGGACGACAGAAATTTCTGTGTGTAGTTTGCATGTTCTCCTTGTGTACACGTGGGTTTTTTTCAGGTACTACGGTTTCCTCCCCCATTTCAAAGACATGCATAATAGGTTAATTGGTGTATCTAAATTGTGCCCTATGATGGATTGGCATCCTGTTTAGGGTTGTTTCTGCCCTTTCGCCCAGAGTTGCCAGGTGGGCACTGGCTTTCCCATTACCCAAGCAATGGAATTAGGTATACAAAATGAATGAATGAATGAATGAATGAATAATAAAATGTTTGACTGTACTAATTAAATACCTGTAAAATAACAGTGATTCTTTGGTGAATTGATGGTTTAATAACCTCATTATGTAAACCAGTGTTTATGTAGTGAATTTAAAATGAGGTTTCTTTATTGAAGTTGTTTTAAATTATTAGCAGAATAACACAGGTGCAGTGACCTTATCAAAGACAGTTGTAGTCTGATTACTAGTTTTTATATATATGAAAGGAGTTTGACAAAACCAGCCATTAGAGAGCACAAGCCATTGTATTTTTAGTGCCATTCCCAAGCCCGGGTAAATGGTGAGGGTTGCGTCAGGAAGGGCATCCGGCATAAAACATTTGCCAAAAATTAAAATGCGTGTTACTGAATGTTACTTCATGCCGGATCCGTTGCGGCGGTAAGCAGGGTATTGGCGGAAATTGGGCTACTGTTTGCCGAAGACGACGAGGAGGGAAGTGTGTGGGAGGATGGAGAAAGAACAGAAAAGTCAAGAGTGTAGGACTGAAGGTAGGGTTGATTACAGGGAAAGGTAGAGAACTGGGGAAAGTGGAAGGGTAGCAAGGCTCGAAGCATTGTTGCAGGTTTTAAACTGTTCTATCATGGTGTGGATAGGAGGAGAAATGGAGTTGGTCATTGTATTCCGTACTTTGTCCCAGCTTTTTTGGAATCGAGTTTGTAAGGATTTTAAGGTGGAGGGAAAAATGTGTTTGAAGGTAGAAGGAAAAATATGAACATAATACTACAAGCTTCATACTCTGGTGGCTATAGAAGTGAGTTAGTTGCCCAGATAAGTAGTTACTACAGTAAACTCAAATATACAAATTTAAAGTTTAAAACCTAGTTAAAATGGTTACAACATATAAATAATGTTTGTTTAAAAATAGAAAAATAGAAAATATAATATAAGATCAGTTGCTGTATCCAATGAGAGCCACAGAGCAACCACAGTGAGAGCTTTTATGCAGAAAACGTAGAACAGTGGTGAACCTGTGGCTGGCTTACTAGGGTGCATTGACATAGCAAAGAAGTTGCAAAACAATACAGAAAAATATCATGCCATGCTTTCTAACTAAATTACAAGTGCTTAAATCATCAAGATCAATGTATCTGATTTTTCCCAGGTGAGAATCTCACTATTCTTTTTTGTTGGCCAATCCAAGCTAGGTTGTTCTTAGAAATAATATATATATATATATATATATATACATATATACTTTTCGTTTCACCAGCCAATGCTCATACATTAAATCCCTCTTCAGAATGATTATTTTATTGCTAAAGGGGTCCATTGTCATTAACCTACCATTTAGTAAATGGGAAGAAAATGTCCAACTCTTCAAGTGAAAAATTGCCACCATACATACTAAGAAATAATTTGCTGCATAAAAATACACATAACGTAAGTTGAATTAAAGCATATTCTTAAGCTTTTATCAATAAATATTAGTAGCATTAGATGCATTTTCGTTGCCCTGACTATTCATTAACAGAGAATGTGACAAATATAATCTAAGGAACATTTATGAACATTTACATTTATTTCATACACATATTTCTTATATACAGTCTCTGTAATAAATACCCCATGTATTTGAGACAAAATGTCAGTTCTAAATATTTTTATGGAAAAGGGCATTATCAGGTCACTACAAAATAATGTTATGCTTTTATATGTTACTTTTCCATAAAAAAAATTAAAATCTGTTTGTTAAACAGTAAAGTAGTGTGACAGACGAAGTCTCCAGAAGATGCAGCAAAACTCCTGACCTTCATTTTGTTTTTGGTCAGAAATTTTGGCCTATTGCTTTTTTTACTAAAACTCAAACAATTTTCTTTAAATATTTAATAATATTTTGTATCTTATATTAGAAATTAAAATAAAAATCTAAAAATCCTAAAACCTTAGAAGATTTTTTGCATGTAAAAATCTTAATTTGTATTAAGATTGCATTTCAATATGGTTTAGCTAGGGGTGTATGTTATTACTCTGTTGTATGTACAATTCCCTGCTCTTAGATTTTTGTTTATTCACAAGCTAATACTAGCAAGCATGATTCCCAACATTTCAACTTGGGGCAATTTAGAGTGAATATAAATGTGAATATAAAACCAATCTCATTTTTAAAAAATAAATACCTGGAAACCCTATGAGCTTAGAAAGCATGAAAAAGGCTGTTCATACGACAGGTAAACTTTCTCTCACACAGTTTATAGGATGACGTTGGGTGGAAAACATGCTGGTTGCACACCAATTTAAAACCTGAGTGGGAAAATGACACAAACACTATTATTAAATTTCAATTATTATTTTAATTAAAATACCAATGTTCAATTAATTTAGAAAGTAAAATAAAGGAAACATAATTTTCTTAAATAGCACAGTGTTAATTTTTGCTGTTTTGAGAGACCAACATTTGCACCTCTATGCACCTGTTATGTGACT
>JAOUQV010330221.1:0-11388 GCA_028565295.1 Aspidoras spilotus
CTCTTTTCCACACTTCCCATCTGCTTGGACAGTTGATCCTAAATATCTGAACTCCTGCACCTTTGTGACCACTTCTTCCTGTAGCCTGACAGTTACACCCACCTCCCTCTCATTCACACACATGTATTCTGTTATACAAATGTTGACTTTCATTTCCCTCCTTTCCAGATCTTGCCTCCACCTCTTCAAGTTCTCTTCTAGCTGTTCCCTGCTCTCACTACAGATAACAATGTCATCTGCAAACATCATAGTCCATGGTGAGGCCTGTCTGACCTCATCTGTTAGTCTGTCCATCACCAGAGCAAACAAAAAGGGGCTTAAATCCTTGACGCAGTCCCACCTTTACCTTGAAGCTACCCGTCACTCCTACCCAACCCACTGAAATGCAGCATCAATTGACCATGCTGCACGACAAGATGTTAATTGTACAAATGCTCAGATATATCATTTCTGCAAAAGCTCAGCATCTCTGGGAGTATGTGGGCAGTAGATGGGACTAGACTCTGGACTTCTGCACGATAACTGGAAGATTGGCATGATTGGAAGCCTGGAAGTGGCTGGAACATAAAACATTACTAGTTCAGTCCCATGCACCACAGATCCTTGTCATGTGAAAATCTTTTCAATATTGTCCTTTGTACATATCAGATTGTAAAAAAAACTAAATTGTAATTGTTGTATTGGATCATTTCTGGCAGTATACTAGCTATAGATAGTTTGAATTCAGGTCTACTAGCATAAGTTCTGACATTCCAAATAAATGTCTAAGCACTTTTGTAAGTTCCTTTGGATAAGCACTTCTGCTAGTAAATTTATTCTTCCTGAATTTGTTCCTTGTTTCAATTTTGTTCATTTCATTTGCTACTTTCAAGTCTTAAAGACAGGAAAATTAGCAAGTGAGCTATCTAGTGAGCTGTGCATAATGGCAGACAATGCTAATGCGTTGATTTAACTTTGGCAAAGCAATTTCACAGTTTCCATTTGAGGAGAGACTTAGAATAAAACAACATGTCAGGCCAACACCCTAAGATGGATTTTGTTCAGAAATCAGTGAAAATTAACAGTCTTGTCAACTCTCCTTATATGACAAAGTTATGTGAAGGCCCTGGAAAAAAGTCATAGACCATTTTCTACAAAAAAAGTAAGAAAGACATTATATACAAGGACATTTATCAGAATCAAAAATACTTTATTAATCCCTGAGGGAAATTGCAAATTATAATAAACACTTTATTTGATGAAGGGAAAAAAATCTGCTTCCCTTGCTTGATAAGCCTTGGTGGGGAAGCTGGTAGTGTTGCTGTCTCTATGAACCCTAGTCTGATCCTAACATCAGGTGATAATCCTGGACAAATTTGTGGTATTGTGGTGCAAAGTGTACAGTTCTGGGTAGGTTAGAGCTTCAAGCCCCAGCGTTACCAAGCTGCCACTGTTGAGTCCTTGACTAAGACTCTTATATCTCTCTGCACCAGGGGTACCATACAGCTGAGATATAATTTACTATTGTATATGTTGCTACAGAACCTGTTCAAAATTCCATTGTATATTGAATACTTAAGCTATTGTCATGTCAACATATATTAACATTGATCAAGCTCAAACAATCACACATAGACAATGCAATGTTGATAAATAATAAAAATAACTTATTTAACTGAAATGTGCTGTAGGTGTGCTGTCGCGTGTTGAGTGCACACTGCTGAAGGTTGTTGGGTTCTTTAATAGTGATAATACATGTGCAAACATTGATAGTTAAGTAAATTAATAAAAACAGAAATGCAATAAATATTGTGCATTTTAGTCTTGATATTACGTAGTGTATATACAGCAGAAAAATTGTATAAATTTGTATTAATAATGTATGACACAAGCCCAAAAGCAGTAGACAATAAGGGACCATTGGGATGTGGCTCAGTGATTTGGACTCTAGGCTATTGATCTGAAGGTTGGAGTGCATTGCCAAGAGGTGCTCTTAGCAGTTCATGGCTTTCCCTGAGCTGTGATAAGGCAAGAAAAGAATCTCATTCTTCTGTAATGTACTCTACATGTACCACATCCTTATTTGCTTATGTTCTATTTCGGTTCAACATTTCAACCAACATCCTAAAATATGAGATGTGATTGATAAGATTGTTTGATGAGATGAATATATAACAATAAGTATCTTCACAACAATGTTTACTGTGTAATGTGCTTTTTAAATAACAATTCATTTTGAATGGGGTTTCTTTAACATTATGTAAACAGCCAGGAATATGTGATTACCTGGGAAAGAGATGTGAACAGGACACTATAGGAGGAAGAAAAGCTTGCAGAGCCATGTGTTGCTCTAGCCAGTGGTCTGCTTGGAAAACTTTGGTTCTAACATTCATGTGGATATTACAGATAAAATGACAATTTATTGGAAGCAGAGCTTCCCTTGTAGTGTTACAGCAGTCCCCTCCTGTGTCACCTGATACTGCCTGCTACAGGTGTAAATTGACCCAGTGAAAAGAGTTCCTTAAAGCTGAGTAAATGGCTCAGCACTTGGCTCAACCCTGAATCCTTGCCCAAACCCCACTTTTTTGCTGAATATCGGAGGCTCGGTTGTTATAACCTTTAGAATTATGGAAAAGTTGGGTGTATTTGCTTTTTTGTAAACTAGGATTGGTATGGCACAAGCAGCAGTGTAGACTGGCAGCATCACCAGTCAAAGTGTTACAAAAGAACTAACTCCAGTACACAGAAGAATCCCCCTCCTCCGGAATCCCTAGTCACCATACAGGCCGGCTATGCCCCATCTGTTCTCAGTCCCCAGGCTTTTGTGAGGTATTGTAATTGTTAACACCTGCACACAGCACTATAATCAAGACACAAATATTTAACCACCACTTTCACATTTAAGCACAACTATGAAGTATCATGTTTCCAAAACATTATACCAAGCCTGTTATTGCTGTTTTGTTTGTTCAGGTCTTGTGCTTGTCCTGCCCACAATATCCTTTTAGCTGATCACATGATTTTGTTATAGCATCGTTCACAAACCCAAAGTTACTTTACGATTCAGGAAGAGAAGCGTAGGGAAGATAAGGAAAAGAAAAAAACTAGCAGCAGTTCAGATAATAGAACCAGTGCTTGCAGCGGCAGCACACAGTGTGTATTAGTTAGACAAGTAACCCGTGCATTGTTCTTCGATACCAGGAAGTAACAGTTGTTAAACTTGTCCAGTGCTGACAAGGACACCAGGGCGGATTCTTCCATGCAAATCAATAGACGTGCAATGTTGCGAAAAGCCATATCCAACAAAACACACATACACACATCCACATATTCATCCGGGGCTGAAAAAATAGCATGGGCTGGTGAAAACCCAGATAATCAGCTCAATCCATAAAGGCAGAAATCAATTTAAAAGAATAAAAAATAATTACGTAAATAATGGCAACACAGTGGTGCCGTGGGTAGCGCTGTCGCTTCCCAGCATGAGGCAAATGAAAAGATGTATGTAATAAAGTGGCCAATAAGTGCATTTTAGACTGGGTATTTTGCTCTGCCTATTTATTGACTCACTCTGTTTATCATTGTGTTTACAGAAGTCCCTTATGGAATATCTTGGATCAGGAAGTTTTTTCCTCAGTATTATTGCGTTTTTGGTTCTTATGTTCACCTTTGAGGATTATAACCTGCTGGTTCTATGTGTAATCTTTGTTTAATAAACACCACTTCATTCCTTACATCTGTTTGGACTTGATTCTCACAGGTGAACATACACTTCCCAGTTAACTGATGAAAGCTAGTACTGTACTTTTTTGTTCTCGTTTCATACTGTACAAACTTGATTCCCAAAAAAGTTGGGACAAAGTACAAATTGTAATTAAAAACAGAATGCAATGAAGTGGAAGTTTTAAAATTCCATATTTTATTCAGAATTGAACATATATGACATAATAAATGTTTAAACTGAGAAAATGTATCACCTCTCAAGAAAGTTAGGACAAAGACATGTTTACCACTGTGAGACATTCTCTTTACTCTTTCAACAGTCTGGGGATGGAGAAGATAAGTTGCCCAAGTTAAGGGATAGGGATTTTACCCTATTCTTGTCCAATGTAGCATTCTAGTTGCTCAACTGTCTTACATTTTATGATGCGCCAAAGATGTGGTCTAGATGGGAGCATATGTTGCTATAGAAACTGGATATACCTTTCAGCATTGATGATGTGTAAGCTGCCCATGCCACACACATTAATGCAATCCCATACCATCAAAGATGCAGGCTTCTTAACTGAGCGCTGATAACAACTCCTCTTTAGTCCTAATGAAACGGCGTCCCTGATTTCCATAAAGAACTTCAAATTTTAATTTATCTGAACACAGAACAGTTTTCCACTTTGCCACAGTTCATTTTAAATGAGCCTTGGTCCAGAGAAGATGTCTAGCGCTTCTGAATCTTTTTACATATGGCTTCTTCTTTGAACTATAGAATTTTAGCTGGCAACAGCGGATGGCATGGTGAATTGTATTCATAGATAATGATCTCTGGAAATTTTCCTGAGCACATTTTGTTATTTTCAATAAAGACGCCTGCCTGTATGTGATGCATGCTTATTTTTATTTCCCCGTTTCAACTTTTTTGAGAAATGACAAATGAGCCAATAATTGGAATGAAATTTCACACTTGCTTACTTGTCTTACTTATATGGTGTCTATGTTTTACTGGAAATACAATATCAGTTTTTGAGATTTGTAAATTATTGCATTCCGTTTTAATTTACAGTTTTTACTTTGTTCCAACTTTTTTGGAATCGGGTTTGTACAAACTTAAACCATAAAAACACAATTATAACACTTGGTCTGTAGGATGCTGTACATTTTCACATACAGTCAAATGTTTAAAGCATCAAGATCCAGCTTCGTAAATCTTGTTGCCGATGGAGGTGCGTAGCTTTGATCGGGTCAGTGTTCCTATGCTGTCCCATTTTGTTATATAGTGGTGCTTGAAAGTTTGTGAACCCTTATGAATTTTCTATATTTCTGCATAAATATGACCAAAAACATCATCAGTTCTTTACACAAGTCCTAAACGTAGATAAAGAGAACTTAAAAAGAACTTAAAGATAATGAGAACTTGAAGATAAAGAAAACAAATGAGATGAAAAATTTATATTTGGTCTTTTATTTATTAAGGAAAATGATCCAGTATTATACACAGTATTTGTGAGTGGCAAAAATATGTGAACCTTTACTTTCAGTATCTGGTGTGACCCCATGTGCAACAATAACTTAAACTAAATGTTTACTTTTATTCTTTAAGCATTCCTTAGTATAATGACTTGTGTGATTAAGGCCATTTTCTTGCTGCATGACTGCCACCTTCTGTTGAGATTCAGTTCATAGACAGATGTACTGACATTTTCCTTTTCAGATTCAGTTGCTTAGAAGTTACCCTGGGGTCCTTTGCTACATTGCCAACTATTACACGCCTTGCTCTTGGAGTAATATTTAATGGTGGACCATTCCTAGGCAGGGAAAAAGTGGTCTAAAATTTCCTCTATTTGTTTACAATCTGTGTATTGGTGGATTCAAAACATTTTAGACTAACCTAATGAGCATCAACAACTCTTTTTTGGAGGTCCTCAGAAATCTCATTTGTTTAGTACATGATTGTTTAGTCAATGATACATTTTCACAAACGTGTTGTAGAGCGGGCTTTGATAGATCCCTGTTCTTAAAATAAATCAGGGTGCCCACACACGCCTGTCATCCCATTCATTGATTGAAAACTGTTAAGGTGTACATAATTTTGCCACTCTTAAATATGTAATATTGGCTTATTTTCCTCAGTAAATCAAAGATCGTCACTATTTTTTATCCCATTTGTTTAACTGGGTTCTCTTTATCTACTTTTACTTTTTTCACATGTGTGAAAATCTGATAATTATGCAGAAATATAGAAAATATTAAAGGGTTCAGAAACTTTCAAGCACTATGCTTCAAGTCACATTTCTCTGTGAGTTAATAATGGTTATATAATAATCGGAACTGAACCACAGAGCAATAGAAAAAGGTTTTCTGGACTGGTGAATCACATTTTCATTTGCATGACCTGGCAAAAATATGGCACCAGAATTCACTACAGCAAGGAGGCAAGCAAGGAGGCAGTGTGATCCTTGCATCCGGACATGCAGGTGGATGTTAGTTTAAGATAAGATAGGAGATAAGATAGAACTTTATTTATCCCTTTGGGAGCGTTATTTCACATAATACCTAAACACTGATGCATGCCACTTATACAAGATGGGGCATGAAAAAGTAGCCCACCTCCTATACCAGTTCCACGCTCTGGAGGAGGCCATAACACCTTGTAAATTTGCATAGATGTGCACACAGAGCACTTTCAGCATCTGTTGTAACGAATAATAATGATGCAGTATACCTCTTAATGCCAACAGTATGCCCTAAAGGCACTGGCCACTTTCAGAAGGATGATGTCTCTTGTCACATGTGCAAAAATAGTTCAGAAATAATTGTTTGATGGAACATGACAAACAGTTCATGTGGTTGACTGAACCTCCAAATTCCCAGACTGAACATGCTAAGGTTTTGTTTCTAGATACCACAATACAACTTCAGAGGTCTTGCAAAATCCATGCCCTGACAGATCAGAGTTGCTTTGATAGTAAAAGGGGCTGATGAGTAGCCAGGGGTGGTGGGCATAGGTTGATTCTACGGGCCCAGTATTGACTGGGCGCCCATAGAGGACACAAATAATTTAATATCAAGTTGGAAAGCATCAGAAAATTCTTTCTCGGGCACAGAATGTTTAGCTGCACCCCTGTGAGTGGGACCTACACATTAGGCAGGTGGAATTGATATTATGGATGACTGTGTTGTATTTTTTTGCACATGGTCCACATGTTTTTTAGCGAATATGGAATTACATTAATATTTAATCAAAGCACAAATTCAACAATGAAATCGGCACAGAACTAAGCTCCTCTCTTCCCCTCCCTCCGCTTATTTCTTTTCTCCTCCAAATCCCATGTGTGTGTGTATATAGTTTATTTTTAAGGGATTCGCCACAAGGAAGGATGGGAATAACGGATAGTTTTATGTTTGTGGTTTGTATGTGTACTTTATCAGGACTAGGAAAAGGTCCTCACAATGATGGGAATATCCAATATTTTTACACTGATTTGATGTGAACCAAAAAACTTTTTTTTTTAGGGGAACCATGAAAATGTCCTCACAAGGATAGTAATATCTGATATTTCCCATTGTGGGGACCATTTGTTAGTTATTAAAAAATGTGTTGCCTTATCATTACTGAAGTTAAGGTTAGCATTAACAACAATTTCTCTAGTGGAAGTTCCTCACATGTATTGCATGATTTAACTGTGTGTGTGTGTGTGTGTGTGTGGTTTATTCCGAACAGTGTGCTACATTCCAAGAGTTCTAATTAAGCCATTAAAACACTGACTTTGTGACGTGATGTGGTTCAGACGGATCTACATCTCTTTTCTAAAATGATCTATGAATCCAACAAACTGTGGAAGACTTCCCAATGTGTTCTACTTTCAGTGAGAGTGACACCATGTGGCCACCTTTGATCACACCACCTGGGACACGGGACGGGTTTTGAGGAATATGAGAAAGACGCTCTAAGATTTCCTGAGTATATTCCTGCTTTTCTTTCTACCTTTTCTCTCTTCAATCATACAGGGATAGAATGAGTAGAATTCCACTCCTCTCACAACCCCCTCTCCTTTCCCCCCCTGAGACTTTCCACTCATTCTCTTATTAACTGACCTAGAGGGGGAGGGGTGTGTGTGTGTGTATACATTTGTGTGGAAGATTGTGAAATGCTTAAGAGTAAAGAACACACGCACACTTTCTATATATACAGTGTATCTGGAACGTATTGACAGCGTTTCAGTTTTTCTGCATGCTGTTATGTTACAGACATATTTCAAAATGGATTACATTCATTTTTCCCCCTCACAATTCTACACACAATACCCCATAATGATACAATAACGAATAATGACAAAGTAAAAAATGTTTGTTTGTAATTTTTGCTAATTTATTAAACATTTATTTTAAAAAATTCAGATGTACTGTACATACTGTAAATATTCATAGCCTTTGCCATGATATTCAATATTGAGCTCAAGTGCATCCTGTTTCCACTGATCCTCCTTCAGGTGTTTTAAAAACTTGACTGGAGTCCACCTGTGGTACATCCAGTTGACTGGATATGTTTTGGAAAGGCACACACTTGTCTTTATAAGATCCAGTAGTTGGCAGTACATATCAGGGCACAAGCCAAATCACGAAGTCCAAGTGTTCTCTATTTACATCTGAGACAAGATTGTATCGAGGCACAGATCTAGGGAAGGTTAAAGAAACATTTCTGAAGAGTTTAAGGTCTCAGTAAGGCCAAAGTGGCCTCCATAAACCGTAAGTGCAAGAAATTTGGAAACACCAAGACTTTTCCTAGAGCTGGCTGCCGACAATGTAGAAGAACCTTAGTCAGAGCTTCAGCATTACTTTGTGGTGAGAGGATAAACTTCCAGAAGGACAACCATTTCTGCTGTACTCCAACAATCATACCTGTATTGTAGAGTGACCAGACAGAAGCCAATCCTTAGTAAAAGGCAAAAGACAAATTGCTTGGAGTTTGCCAAAAGGCACCTAAAGTACTCTCAGACCATGAGAAACTAAATTATCTGGTCTGATGAAACAAATATTGAACTCTTTGGCCTGAATGCCAAGCACCATATCTGTAAGAAACCCAGCATCATCCATAAAGTAAAGCAAAATGGCGTCAGAATCATAGTGTGTTTTTTTTACAGAAGGCTCTAGGAGACTAGTCAAGGTCGAGGGAATGATGAATGCAGCAATGTAAAAAAACATCCTTGAAGAAAACCTGCTCCAGGGTGCTCTAAACCTCAGATTAGGGCGAAGGTTTACCTTCCAACAGGACAACAGCCCCAAGCACACAGCCAAGATAACAAAAGAGTGGCTTCGGGATAACTCTGTGAATGTTCTTGAGTGGCCCATCTAGGACCCAGACTTAAACCTGATTGAACATCTCTGGGGAATTCTGAAAATGGCTGTGTACAGATGTTCCCAACCAACCTGATGATGCTTGAGAGGTTCTGCAAAAGGAGAAACATCCCAAAAAATTATGGGCAAGCTTGTAGCATCAAAATAAAGGACATGAGGCAGTAACTGGTGCTAAAGGACTTTCAAAAACGTATTAAACAAAGGATGTGATTAATTATGTACATGTGAATTTTTAATATATATATATTTTTTAAATAAATTCCAAACAAAATGTTTTCACTTTGTCATTATGGGGTATTGTTTGTAGAATTTTGAGGGAGAAAATGGATGTAATCCATTTTGGAATAATGCTGGGGGATAGGGGGCTATAAACATTAAATATTCATTTGAAAACACACTATAGAATAAATCCTGCATTAATCCTGCATATGGAAGAAATTTTCCTCCTTATGTCACTTTCTAATAATTATTCTTTATAACTGGCCGCTAATGAAGCAAATGAAATAATCCCAGCAGTAAATCGGAGTGTGTGGGTGTGTGAGTGACTTGACTCTCTTTCAGTCTTGTTTTCTAACAAGAGGATATTCCTGGTTCATTACAATGGGGGAAAAAAGCAAAAGAGTGAAAAAAAGCAAGGAAGAAAACATAAAGAAGGAAGAAAAAGAGAGCTCTAGGGGCCCTGGTTCCCCCCTGAGTAATGTAATCCAGATGTAGTCTCTCTCTCTCTCTCTCTCTCTCTCTCTCTCTAGAACGAAAAAGCTCAAATATGTGTGTGTGTGTAGAGTCAATGTTGTTATATCTTTTTGGGGACCAATGCCATTTTGCTTTCCTTAATTAAACAATTGAATTGTCCTCACAAAGATATAATTATCTGCTATTTTCCCTTGTATGAACATTTGCTGATACTCTAAGAAAAAGTGTTTGTTTGTTTTTGTATTTTTTTTTTAATTTTTACCTAAGAATGAATAAAGATAAATAAAAGATCTAGTAACATGGTGACGCAGAGGGTAGCACTGTTGCCTCACAGCCAGAGGGTAATGGGTTTTGATTTAAGGAATTGCGTCCTGGGTCTTTTATGTGCCGAGTTTGCATGTTTCCCCAGGTTGAAGAGGTTTCCTCCAGGTAACTCAAGTTTCCTCCCATAGTTAATAGTTAATTTATTTTCCCTATTTGGTTATTTAGTGTCTCTAAATTCACACCTACATTGTGACCTACAGGGGATTAGCGCCCAGTCTAGAGATGTTGCTGCCTTGCTTCCTGTGTCGCTGGACAGGCACCGGCTTCCCTGTAATCCTGTCTAGGATTAAGCTTGTGTGTAGAAAGTGAATAAATGAAATAAGATACAAAAATGAGCTTTTTCATTGCAGAGGTTGAGGCTCTGGTTAGCATTAATAGCTGCTTTAAAAATTAGCTATAGTATATTAATGAAAGCTTATTACAAGTACAGTGTGGCATGTGAGTGTGTGATTGGAATAGTTAAAGCGTTTTGAACTTGTGGGGACATTTAGCTGGCACTCACATGAAATTCTGCTTCTTTTGGATACAGGGGTGATGCTCTCTTTCTCTCTCTCTCTGTCTGTGTTTGGGATATTTGGCTATATACACTTACTGGCCACTTTATTAAGTTCATCTTACTAGTAAAATCTTAGACTCACCTTTGCCTTCAGAACTGCCTTAACTCTTCGTGGCATTTCAACCTTCGATAGCATTCTGCATTCCTTTGTTGAAAAAAGTGTTTATTTTGAGTTACTGTTGCCTTTCAGTAATCATCGTGGGTCTGACACAAATGTGTCATGCCCAGTCACATTTTTGTCCATACATTTGCCTCTCACTGGATATTTTCTCTTTTACTGAACATTTCTCTGTAAACCCTAGAGATGGCTGTGTGTGACATTCCTGGTAGATCAGAAGTTTTTTGAAATACTCAAGACCCAGCCTGTCTGGTACCAACAACCATGCCACATTATGCAAAGCCTTTCTTTCCCATTCTGCTGGTCGGTTTGCACTTCATCAAGTTGTCTTGACCACCTCTATATGCCTAAATGTATTACGTTGCGGCCATTTGATTGGCTGATTAGATATTTGCGTTAACAAGCAATTGTAGAGGTGTACCTAATAAAGTGGACAGTGAGTGTATATAAAAATACTATCTGCGCGCTTTATAGAGAAACGCGAAAGATTGAGAATGGAAAAATACAGGAGAGAAAACAGTGACGCACTAGCGCACACACATACGCACACACGCTGCCGCGCACACGGAGAGGAAACCCATTTGTGGGTGTCTAACCTTTGTGTGTGTGTGTGTGTATATGTGTGCGTGTATAGCAAGTTGTTTTAACA
>JAOUQV010330265.1:0-11386 GCA_028565295.1 Aspidoras spilotus
GAGGCCCTACACCATACTAATAAATTATTGTGGTCTAAAACCAGGTGTTTCAGTTTCATTGTCTAACCCCTGTATTTGTGAGTGGCAAAAGTATGTGAACCTATGGAATTAGCAGTTAATTTTAAAGTGAAATTAGAGTCAGGTGTTTTCAATTAATCAGGTTTGATTGGACACTCTGTTATATTTTAAGAAGTCGGCTTCTTCTACACGTTTGTAGAATACCATCATGGCATGAAGTAAGGAGATTTCTGAGGACCGTAGAAGTTTGTTGATGCTCATCAGGCTGGAAAAGGTTACGAACCCATCTTTAAAGTGTTTGTAATCTAGTAATCCACAGTTAGACAGATTGTGCACAAACGGAGAAAATTCTAGATAATTTACTCCCTCTTCAGAAATGGTCGACCACCAAAGGTCAAGACCAAGAGCAAGGTGTGTAATAGTCGGCAAAGTCGAAAGGACCCCAGGGTAACTATATGTTGATGGTTCTGCAAATGTGTTTAGACATTAGGAATATGCTGCAAAAGCATAATAACTAGTATCATATGCAGTGATAATTAAAGAAAAATTCTCAGTGGTTAAAGGCTGTGAGTTACTGATTGGAAGGTTGGTAGTTCAAGCCCTATAAGCTCTCACTGTTGGGTCCTTGAACAAGGCTCTTAACCCTACTTGCTCCAGGGGCACTGTACTGTAGCCGTCTCTATGTTATAAATACAATTTGAATGTATTTAATTTATCTTAAGATTAATAAACTTTCATTGTGCTATATGTTATATTTTCAGACCTCTTATGGAATAAAGATCTAATAACCTCCATGAAGCTGTCAGTCCCTCGAGCCCAGAATGATGTAAGAATTCTAGAGGGTGATAGACTCCAGGACAGACTTGCAGCTCTAGACCTGAGCTTTGCTCTAAGGGCTAGTGTTATATCAGGGTTGGTTGAGATGTCTGGAGCGTCTTCATTTATTAGTCATCCCGTTCGATTTAAGCTGCAGGACCGAGTCACTCTGCATTACAGGACCTCTACTAGACTGGACATGCTTTGTCACGAACTGCTACAAGACGCATTTGCGCTATCGGTGACTGGCTCAGCTACGGCAACACACGTGGTTGTAGCAGTTCTGTATGGAGCTCAGGGATTTTTTGTCTTCGATAACAAGAATACTGACAATGCAGATTTCAAAGACACATTCAGGGAGATTGCTAAATCCAGTCAGACAAAGCTCCTCTCCACGCTCATTGAAAACCAGAAAACAACTCCTTCATTATACGATTGTGCCTCCTTTATTGACGGAGATATTCTGCAAACTCCCAAGGATAGCATGCTTCATAATTCCGGATCTGTTCCTATCAAAGTCTGGCTGTACCCTCTGAAGAATCTGGACAGAACAGCATCTTGTGTTGTTAAAGACATCCGTGACGATCACTTATGTAGAGCTGAGAATGTTCTGGAAAAACTTCTGACAAATATCAGCCGTTGTCATCTGACATCTGAAGTTGGTAGTCGCGATGTATTTACAATGGTCCCGTCACTAAAGGGTGCCTTGTCCGAGTTTTCCTCACGTCTGCAGCAATACAAGTGCAATTTTCAGAGACGTCTGGCCAGCTGTATCAAGGCTGTACGAGAAAAAGGAACCGAAGAAGACGAAGAAAACTTGACACATCTTCTGGACAGACATGACCAATCTCCATACAGTTCACAGTACACAGATCAGTGGCTACAGAACAAACAAGCTCAGGTTGAAGCATTGATCCAGTGCAGATCTGCGAGTGTGACTATCATAACTGATCTAAATGATCTACAGCGGTTTGTACGCGACTGCCAAGCAGAGAGGGTGTTGTGCCTGATTTTAACATCGCTCGAAGTGGAAGATGTTTTTCTTTCAGCTCTGAAGCAGAACACCGAACCGGTTAACACGGAGAGACACCCGGAAATGCCGAACGCCTCAACGGTTTCAGATACAAGTCAGAAAATCCTTGCCGACCTCCGGGCATTTATTCTAAACAAAGACACAAACAAGAACAATGACACCATGTATGTTGTTGCACTCGTGTCCCATTTGCAGTTCCCTGGCTCTGCTGTATGTCTTTACCAGTGTGGAAATTTGCTAAGCCAGAATGTAAGACTTGATGTAAAACCCGACCCCCCAGAAATAATCATAGTGCAGCAAACACGTGCGACGATGAAGATGCAAGGATTGAAGGTTCAAGCTGCTGAACAATACAGAGTAGAGTACAGAGCAGTAACTGATACTGAATGGCGAGTCAAGTCGTACCCTGAAGAGAACTGTGTGGTTTCTGGTCTCGCACCAGGAACACGATACCAAATCAGATACTCTTTAATGGACAACGATCACATGACCGACTGCAGCAAATTTACAGAGTTCACGACAGCCTCCAGAGCAACACCCGGAGCACCTACAGTGCTTAAACCGAATAAGGAATCACTCTACATCGCCTGGCAGAGGGCTGAGGCTGATGAGGACTCTCCTGTGCTCTGTTACGTAGTGGAGTATTTGGAAGCTGGTCTGGAGAATTGGCAGTCAATTCAAACCGATGGACCTCTGTGTGAATGCACAATCTCTCCTCTATACAGCACTTGTTACAGGGTCAGAGTCTATGCTGTCTATGGAAACGGAGACATAAGCACCCCGAGTGCGGAAACAAAGGTTTCTGTACGTGGTAAGGCTTTGTTTCTTTTTGCACATATTTAGTATTTAGTCTTCCATACATTTCCCTCCTGTTGTGGCTAAATATATACAGGGGCCCAGCATCTCTGCGGTGGCCATCTAATCTGAAAGCTTAACAAGACCTGATTTGAACAGAACCTAGATTTATTTTTAGTTTATTTTAGAACAAGGCTGCAACATAAAATTTTTAAATAGTTCTATGTTCTAAATTCTTTCTGATGCATTGAATAAACTGTATATTTGTATTTATTTTCCTCCAGTCTGGTCCATAGATCTTTCAAAGAGAAAGGCTTCCATCCTCCTCGAAGTCCTTCGACTCCAAACAACAAAGAAAAGTGTAAAGCTTAGAGACAGTACAGATGAAGCGAGTGAAGTGCGGTGCTTCCTTCAGTGTCTTTCATATATATCCCAACTGAGGTGAATGATTTGTTCTCATCACATTACTCTGAAATCAATATCCCCTGTCTCTTATAACTGCACACTGTCCTTGTTTCCGTTAGCCTTGATCCACCTCAGGTCCCGAGAGAATCTCTTAAGGAATGGAGAAAGAACATGACATCATTCCTGATTAATTTGTGTCTCCAAGCGGCAATCCATCAGAAAAATGCGATCCAAGAAACGGTCGAGAAATTGCCTCTGCGTTATTTCAAGTCTCCGGGAGAACAGTCTGCTTTCATGCTGGACCTGTACTTGCGTGCAGATGAATACGACACTCAGACGGGAGAGAATGTCCGATCGGCATTACAGGCGGTTTACCAGAAGATTCCCGAAGTCTGGTCTGTAAACCTGTCGGAGAGGAAAGCTTCGGTCTTCCTGGAGGTGCTGAAACTTCAAAGATTGAAGAAGGAGGTGGAGCTGAGAGGATGGTCCGAGGAAGAGACCGAAATGAGGACCTTTCTTCAGTGTCTGCCCTACATCTCCAAGCTCAGGTGACTTTATATATTTTAATATTACACTGCTGAATACACTATACCAATCGGTCAGAGATTAATAATAATAATAATAATTGATACTTGGGTGGCGCAGTGGATAGTGCTGTGGCCTCACAGCAAGAGGACCCGGGTTCGATCCCCGTTCGCGTGGGTTTTCTCTGGGTGCTCCGGTTTCCTCCCACAGTCCAAAGACATGCACGCTAGGTAAATTGGAAATGCTAAATTGTCACTTACTTGTGTATTGATATGAGACTTGTGTGCAAGTATAACCGTGTTCCTGTCATTAGAGTAGACACTAGCGCTACAAGTAAGACTTGCAGGGGACGCCCAGGTTTGCATCCTGAAACAGCTAAACAGCAACTCTAGGCCATTAGGCGAGAGTGGAGCTCCAGAATCCAGTGCATCCGTGTTTCAGGAGCCCTTGGCTGTGCTGGCTGCTCACTGCTCCGGGCACGTGTGCCCACTTTACCTGTTTGTGTGTGTATTTGTGTGTTTCACCGCACTCATGGGTTAAATGCAGAGGACTAATTACGCTGTGTGAAAGCATAGTGGCAAAAATGTATCACTTTTACTTTCACTTGGGCAAAAAAGCTGCTTTCTGCACCCAGGCAGTGAGAAGGCAGAAGGAGTTGTTCTGCTCTTTCTTTTGCTTTTCCTCTTTAGTTACCCAGTGTTTGACAGGGGAAAAATTTGTATACTCTTCAATGTTTACCATAGCTGAAGGTTCCCTAGCATTACACGAGATAATAGAAAGGTAGCATTATAATAGTAACTAAGGGAAGAAAAAGATGGTGCTGCAGTGGTTAAACTCTTCCATTCTATTCATCCTTGGTTCAAGGGTGACTTATAAGCACAGGAGTCCTTAGTCAAGATATAAAGTAGAATAAAGTAGTTTAGCCCCAGTGGAAAAGAATTGTCGCATAGACAACCGGTTCATACCAGTGCAGTTATACACCTGAACACCTGAACCCTGTCTGGAAATGAAATGAGACATTTCCGCCCATTTTATGTGGACACCATGTGTTTTTGTGAACACACAACACCACAGTAGAGCGTTTATTGATTGGCCAAGGGGCTTAAATTTGCCCCCTGCCCACACTGGCATGCAATCTCCGCAAGTTGCCATGTAATTATTATCTTAAGATGTTTTTTTTTTCTTTCCCTAGTTTTATTCCACTACAGTCTCAAAGAGAATGCCATGAAAAACGGAGGAAGAGGGTGAAAAGATTTTTGCTGGGCCTCTGTCTACAAGCAGCTCTTCACCAGAAAGAAATGATCCAGACAATAGTAGAGAAATGTTTCAAGACTGACAAAGAACAGTCAAGTTTCCTGCTGCTTCTTTACATGCACTTCCGAAACGATGAGACGCAGACAGGCAGCAGCGTCCTTGGGGCTTTAGAGTACGTTTACACGTTCCTCCCAAAAATCTGGTGCATAAACCTCTCTGACAAAAATGCTTCAGTCTTCATGGAAGTGCTGAAACTGCAGCCGGTGAAGAGGGCGGTGGAGCTGAGGGGATGGTCCGAGGAAGAGACTGAAATGAGGACTCTTCTGCATTGTCTGCCCTACATCTCCCAGCTCAGGTGACATTATTTATTCACTCAGCTGATTTTAATTACTTTCTTTCACCCAGGTTGGTCATAATCAGTAAATTGGATTTTTTTAAACCATTTTATTAGATTTGGTTTTGCTCTGCGTGGAAAAAGAAGGAGGATGTGTGCCATAAAGTGCCTGGTGAAGTTGATCGCTGGTGTAGCAGAAACAGGAGAAAACTTCACTGAGCTCCTGGCATCTCTGTGCAGCTTCCGAGGCTTCTCTTTTTCTGAGGATGAGCAGGAATACGATCACGTTGCCCACTGTAGCATACTGCTTGAACTGTATAGCCATGCCAAGGATTATGAGGCTGAAACTGGACAGAGCGTCATTCCGACATTACAGTCCATCTACGAGACAGTTCCTGATGTCTGGACCATAAACCTCGCTGAAAAAAAAGCTACACTCTTCCTGGAAGTTCTGAAACTCCAAACGGCGAAGAAGGCTGTAGAGCTGACCGGGTGGACGAATGAGAAAAGCAAAGTCAGAAGCTTTTTTCAGTTCCTGCCTCGCATCTCCCAGCTCAGGTTTGACCCACAGATTGGTCGAAATGTTTACTTTTCAGAAGACATCATGTTCATTCTAAACTGTTATTGTCACGTCTTTCTCCAGGTTGTGTGCTGACGTCCTGGTCAGAATGTCCCACTCAAGATCTTTGAGATATCGTGCTTCTGTGAACCTCAACGAGCTTTTGCTCACAGACAGTGTCGGTCAGCAACCGGATAAGATTCTGAAAAGCTTGGGGCTCCTTTTGGGTCACTGGAACATACAGTGTTTGAACTTGACAGAATCCAAAATGTCTGCCTGCTCACTGATAAGTTTACTTAGTCACCAAGGACCTCGAACAATCAGGTAGATGTATAAGAAAACAGACTTTTTACTCTATTATTGTTATTATACAGAGAGATTCACTCGAAAGAGGCCCCAAATATCCTGTTGTGAATAGACGTATGTGTAAGGATGTGCTTACCAAATATGTTTTATAATCGGTTTTAAACAAATATATCAATAGTGTGTTATAAAACATGGAATGTCACACCGGCGTCATCTTCCGTCATCGTCATATCAAGGAAAATAAATCCCGCCTCCTTTAATATGCGTCAGTACATGATACGATGTGATAATATTTAAATGAGAAGGATTTCGACGACATTTATTATCACGTCGCAGTTGGTGGAGGAACGTTTAGACGAACCAACAAAGCTAGTCGGGTCAAAACTGAAGTAAAACGAGCAGCAGCAGAAACACCATGCGACCCAAACCTTAGATCCTTTAATGGTTCTTTCAGTAGAAAAGCTGAAGTACTGCAACGCATTTTGTTCCATTGTGTTGCAATATATAAATCAGGTTAAAAATGTTCTCTGGGGTCTTTACGGGACAGTCGTAGGCTTGTGGTGAAGGAGTCAGCCTTGTGACCGGAAGGTCCCTGGTTCGATTCCAAGTAGGCACCTAACCCCCAGTTGCTCCCCGGGCGCTATGCTGGCTGCTCACTGCTCCGGGCACGTGTGCTCACTTTACCTGTGTGTGTGTATTTGTGTGTTTCACTGCACGGATGGGTTAAATGCAGAGGACCAATTCCGCTGTGTGAAAGCATAGTGGCGAAATGTATCACTTTCACTTTGCAAAGACTAAAACCATCCGAAAATACACATGTATTTTCCCTGTGTGTATTTAGTAAAGATGTACTAAAGTTATATATGTGTGTGATCGCGTGTGTGTGTAGATTCTCCAAAGACACTTTGCAGGAGCTGGTTGAAGTTGTTTACGAAGCTCATGATGAAGATCTTACTCGCTGTTTCCTGCAAAATGTGGACGGAGACCTGACCTCCTGCTCCCTGAGCTGGGATGTGATTGTCTGTTTCTTGCAGCATCACGCCATCGTCGTAGACTTCACAAGATGTGCCATTAAACAGGAAAACATTCGAGAGCTTCTACCAGTGCTGAACAAACTTCAACTCAAAGGGTGCGTTTAATTATCCGTACTTATTTAAAAACAGGTATTTGTTGCAGTTTAAGACATACAGGTGTGTGTCTTCTTCAGGTTGAAGTCCAGCTTTATGCTGTCCGTCATTAGAGAGATTTATCAGACGTCCTCAGCACACTGCGTGTCCAGCCTGTTGAGTTCAACCGATCGATGTATTAACATGGAAAACAGGACGCTGGACTCTGTGGACTGTGCTGCGCTGCGCTACACTCTGGAGCACTGCGCCGATGGGTCTCTTAACTTGATCTGGACCTCCGTACCAGAGGGGGAGCTAGAGAGCCTTCTGCCTCAACTAAAACACGTCTCCTATCTCAGGTTGGTTCTTTTGTTAATCTTTATTGATTCTTGTCTGTCCATCGAAAGATTAAATTGAAGCTGTATCCTTCAATGGTGAGGATTTACAAGTCTAAAGTATGAATTCACCATTTAGTTGATCTGTGTATACTTATGTTTAAAAGTAATAACAACCTGGGGGTTAAATGCAGCCCGGGGTCCATTTTTAATTCGCCTCCATCAATTTTTAAATAAAAATGGACTATGGCTTCAGCTGTTGGTATTGTACATGATAATTCACTTAATTATATTAATATCCTCTGTATTGTTGTACGTGTGTGTGTGTGTGTGTGTGTGTGCCCTATAATTAAGAAGACAATGAATGAATGAACAAAATGACAAAAAGTAGCACAAGATAGCGAGTGCAGTACATTTTCAGTCGCAATGAGAAAATCGCATTTGTGAGGTCACACGGTGATGTTGGACGAGAAAGCCTGTCTTCAGTGTAATTCATCCCAAAGATGTTCTATCGGGTTAAGGTGCAGGACAGTCAAGTTCATCCTTAGCAGACTCTGCAATCCATGCCTTTATAGACATTGCTTTGTGCGCTGGTGCACAGTCATGTTGAAGAGGAAGTGGCAGATCCAAACTGTTCCCACAAAGTTAGGAGCATAGAATTGTCCAAAATGTCTTGATATGCTGAAGCGTTCATACACGTGTGGCCATGGAACACCTGATTCCGATCATTTGGATGGATGAGCAAATACATTTCAAATATAGTGTATATATTTGAAGTGAGGATGAATTTCCTCTTTAATTTTAAAGCGACCTTAGGTTTGTGAACGGTGCTATGTAAGTTAAGCGTATTATTATTATTATTATTATATAATTAGTGTTAAATATTATATTGGTGACATACAGAAAGATGGCAACAGTCACATTGCTAGGAATAATATTCCCTCAATTTTAGAATAATCTCTTCACAAACTCCTATAGAATCTCACGCTCTATTAAATCAAGAAATATACAAAAAAACACAAAAAATGTCTGATTGATTGTAATCGGTGATATCAGTGGACGAAGAGGCCCTCACCCGCCTCCGCTGACCATCATTACTAAACCCATGTTTGCAGGGTTGATAAACTGCTGTTGCTGAAACTGCTCCACTGCTGTAATGTCCCTGAGTTCCAGCAGGAGGCAGCAGTTCTGCTCTCTGCTCTACACCACAAGCTGGACTTCTCCTGCCACGAAGCTCTGGACCTCACTGCAGACACAACAACGTACAGTCTGTCTCTGAGCACTGATGACTGCATTGCCATCTCTACGGCTATCCTGAGAGTTCACACACACACTCAGCTCAATATTCTTGACTGTGAGATTGAGGAGGCGGGAGTGGAGCAGCTGTTTCGTGTTCTAGACACAGTCAGACTGCAGTAAGACACTTTTTTTTACTAATTACACTGTGTGAGTTGGTTTCTGGGCAACATTGGGGCATATTTTATATGCCACTGTGAACACAAGTAGACTTTCCTCAGGACTTTCCTTTAGGTGGAATTCGCTGCAAAGTGCTGATTCGAGGGCAAATGCAAATTCATCCAGATCTGGTGAACAGTTTCTATCCTGGACAAAAGATCCAAAATGGTGGCAATGCTAATTCTAGCCGTACAAACCAGATTCCAAAAAAGTTGGGACATATGTCAAAAACTGATATTATATTCACAATAGAACATAAATAACATATCAGATGTCGAAAGTGAGACATTTTGAAATATCATGCTAAATATTGGCTCGTTTATAATTTTGTGACGGCATCACTTCTCAAAAAAGTTGGGACGGAGCAATAAGAGGCTGGAAAAGTTAAAGCTACAATAAAGGAACAGATGGAGGACCAATTGGCAATATGTTATTAACATAAATCATCAATCTCCCTAATTCTGCACCGACAAATAGTGGAGCGATATCAGAAAGAAGTTAGACAGTGTAAAATTACGAAGAGTTTGAACATATCATCATCTACAGTTCATAATATCATCAAAAGATTCAGAGAATCTGAAAGCATCTCTATGCGTAAGGGTCAGGGGAGGAAAACCTTAGACAACACTGCATCACCTACAGACATGCTTCTGTATTGGAAATCACATAATGGGCTCAGGAATATTTCCAGAGAACATTATCTGTGAACACAATTCACTGTGCCATCCGCCGTTGCCAGTTAAAACTCTATAGTTCAAAGAAAAAGCCGTATCTTAACAAGATCCAGAAGTGCAGACTTCTCTGGGCCAAGGCTCATTTAAAATGGACTGTGGCAAAGTGGAAAACTGTTCTGTGGTCAGACAAATCAAAATATGAAGTTCTTTATGGAAATCAGGGACGCCGTGTCATTCAGAGTAAAGAGGAGAAGGACGACCCAAGTTTTTATCAGTGCTCGGTTCAGAAGCCTGCATCTCTGATGGTATGGGGTTGCTTTAGTGTGTGTGTCTATGCTGAAAGGTATATCCAGGTTCTATGCTCCCATCGAGACAATGTCTCTTTCAGGGAAGACCTTGCATTTTCCAACATGGAAATGCTATCATAAAATGAAAGATATGACAAAAAAGCCCTAAGTCAGTTGAGCAACTACAATCCTACATTAGACAAGAATAGGTTAACATTACTGCGCCGCAACTTGTCTCTTCAGTCCCCAGATGTTTACAGACCGTTTTAAAGAGAAAAGTGAATGTCTCACAGTGGTACACGTGGCCTTGTCTAATTTATGTGTCATCTATGTTCTATTCTGAATAAAATATGGAATTTTGAAAATTCCACATCATCGCATTCCCTTTTGATTTACAATTTATACTTTGTCCCAACTTTTTTGGAATCTGGTTTGAACAACTCTGCCCTTTTTACAGGTCCCTACTTTCAATGTACCATTTTCCTTTAACTCCATCCTTCTTTAAAATAATAAACTTCCCATAATCCCATATTCTACTAACAAGACGTTCCCCAAAACTCCAGCTGTTCCCCAAGTGAACAGTGGCTTCATCTGAAATGGAACACTTGACCACTACCTTCTAGCCTCGACGCAGTATGTATAGCTCAACCACGAGCCGCAACCTTAATAACCCTTGACCAAAGACATCACGGCAGGAGGAATATGGAATATTTTGGGCTTGGATAGTGTCCCGGGGTATTAGGTACTAGGTATTTGGATGTACTACATTGTGTCACATGCTACAGTTGCATACTAACTAGTATGGAAGTATGTCCTTTCAGGTGCAGACCATGAATAAGCTTCTGTTTCTGATGCTACTTGACATTATCTTGTAAATTTCCATTTCTTTCTCCATAATCAAATCAAATTGTCTCCTTAGTTGCAGTAAAGACATGCTGGTTCAGTTCCTGTCCCTTGTGCACATGGGAAACGAAGCAGACCAGGTCAAGCGAGCGATGGCTCTCTCCCGGGCTTTGAGCAACAACTTAGACCTGAGTGAGACCAAACCGAACAAACAGATCTGCAGATCCTTGGCGCTGGTCCTGGAATATTCTGAAGGGTTATCTGAACTGGATCTCAGCCACTGCCTGCTCACTGACGACAAGCTGGAGCTGTTGTTGCCCCACATTCACAAAACCCGCGTCCTCGAGTGAGTGCTCCGGGAAACAGTTAACAGCATATACGCGATGAATGTTAAAGGATGGTGTTAGAGTTACGACTGTGTGTTAATGAAAATGTTTCATTTCAGCCTCAGCAACAATCACATCACTGATGTCTCAGCAAAAAAGATTTACCACCTCATCTCAACGAACAGAAATACTCAGACTGTGTGGTAAGTGTGTGTGTGTGTGTGTGTGTTATAAACACATACAGGGGTTAGACAATGAAACTGAAACACCTGGTTTTAGACCACAATAATTTATTAGTATGGTGCAGGGCCTCCT
>JAOUQV010330271.1:0-11385 GCA_028565295.1 Aspidoras spilotus
TTGAACTCTGGTATGTCACCCATAATGTTGTGTGCATTGCAATATTTTGAGCAAAACTGTGCTCTTACCCTGCTAATAGAATCTTCACAAGCCACCAGGCTTGTCCAATTTAGAAATTGAAACCTCCCACACTAAAATGACAGGTGTTTCAGTTTCATTGTCTAACCCCTGTAATAGCTGATATAGTGTATGCCAGTTGACACCCCACTAGTAGTGTCTACACTGGTATGTATATACAGTATTTTACATCCTGCGGTCAGATAAATAAATAATAATAATAAGTCACACTTTGATGGAATTCCATCATAGTTATGCCTATAGGTCCAAATATAGTGTCAGGTATTTACATTATTTTTCTCAATACCTGTAATTTAATGTAATTTACAAAAATAAAAAACAGAAAAAAGAAGCTGCGTGAGCTACATAACCTATCCCTAAGAAAGGAAGAATTGAGATGCAGTAATTCTATAAAAATAACAGTGTGGTATTGGTTCAGTATGTTCTGTAGGGTGTATATTTAAGCTCTAGATATGTTTACAGTGATTCAGTTGATTAATAGGCTTTGCTGAATCCCACCGGAGGTTCGGGTTAGAGTCCAGCTGGGTTGTATATACATCTTCTGTATATACAGTTAGGGATGATAAGTGACTATGAATAAAAAATAATTAAATTGAGTTAAAAATTAAACATTAAATACTTTTCCTTCGAGACATGCCCACTGAAGCACACTGAAGCTTTGGCATCTTCAGAAGAGTAATGATTAGTATTTAAGTACATGTTGTTTGTTTTGTCCTGTCTCTGTTGAGTTTATTCCAAGTGAGATGGCAAGGCAGAGTCATCTGATGCAATTCCACTCTAAAACGGGAAGAAAAGGACTGAAAAATAATGTGTAGAAAATAGCGTTTTCCATCGGATCTTAAAATATTTGTCTGCATTTTGGTAATAGCATTTGGAGCTGAGAGTTTGTACAGATTCCTTGCACGTGTCTGAGGGTTTCTGGCTTGCGTATGAGGAGTGTTATCCTGGCTGAAGTACACGTATGGATGTATATTACACAGACTAATGATCCTGAGATTGAGGAGTCGTTCAACATAAAAATCGTTTTACTAGTTTATGATGTGTGGGTGTGTGTGGGTGTGAATGAGTGTTGGTGTGTATATGTGGTTGTGCATGGTTCAGATATTAATCTCATCACAGAGCATGCGTGTGTGCGCATGCATGGCTCTGATACTAATCTCATTACTTAATTTCTCTATTAATCTCATCTAACACATACTTGTGTGTGTGTGTGTGTATATATATGTGTGGTTACGCATGGTTCAGATATTAATCTCATCACTGTGCATGCACATGTGCGTGTCTCTGATCTCATTAATCGATTTTTCTATTAATTTCATTTAACATGTACACTTTGTGTGTGTGTCTGTTTCTGACATTTTTGCATCTTGCACTGCATACATGTTTATAGATGCATATAGATATGTTTATGTGTTTGTGAATGAGAGATGTATTAAAATTGTTCCAGGTCAGGCGTTTTTAATCCATTGTGTTTGTTCCGAAGCCCAAATGAGTCTGCGGGTTGCTTTGCATAATCCATGAGTCCATCAAATATTCACGAGCACAGGCAGACACACAGACAAACACACACAAACATGCAGGCCCTTTAGAATGAATGCTGCCTTAGATATAAGCGCATGTGTATATCCTGTACATTCTGTAAACACATACATGCATTTCCTATTAATCTCTACATCTACTGTATGTCTCTACATTGTTCCAGTCAGGTCTGGATGCTGTAACATATGTAAGTCGATCTTTGTCTGCTGCCACAGCTCTGCTAGTTTGCCTCATTAGGTCGATGTTCATGTCTTGGATCAATCACACAGGGCTGCTTGCAGTCTGACCGTCAGCTGGATGTTTGTTGAAGGTCCCCCCAATAATGTTGCATATGTGAAACTGTGGAACAGGCCATAAGTGAAGGTGTTCCTGAAATGTTTCCCCTACTTCCAGGATCCTATTTGTCACTTTGTCTAGACCTGGCTGGTAAATATTGTCTTCTGCTGTGCATTGAACAGATCTGAGTGTCATATAAGCCAAATGGAGCACTGAGTGATCATATGCCACCTTGGAAAAACAAAGGATTACTTAATACAATTCATCAAACACACAACACTCCCTCCCTAGGTATTTGTATTTCCCAACAGGTAAAAACATATCAATTGTACTTTAAAATAAAAGTTTTAATATAATTATGAATATGACATTTAAAAATAACACTGACATGTACACACTGAGCTTCTCTGTGCACTATTTTTGTCCATGGCCTTTGCAGCCTCTAGGTCCTGGTCTTACTTCCTCTCTTTATCTCTCTATTTTTTATTATAATTTTTTACTCTGTGTCTAGTTCCCTCACCCTCCCTTTCTCTTCCTCTCAGTGGCTCCTCCTACATGGCCGATCAATATATGTTACAGCCCAGCTGGAACCAGGCCCAGGGGAGATAGTGAGCTCAAGTAGGATAGAGTAGAAGAAGGAGAGGGAAACCAGGGAGAGAAAGAAGGATATAAACAGACAGGGTGGGGTTTTGCCCATACGAGCTCAACAAAGAGCAGTCGTCTCAGGAAAATGAGAGGGAGGGCAGCGCTTACAATTCCAAGAGAGTGACCTTTGAACCATGAGAGTGGAGGAACAAAGAGGAAGAGAGAAAGGAATGAGGGAAAGAATGGGAGCATGACCCATTGGGGGGGCTGAATTCCATTGTCTTGTAAGTATAAAGGGATTACAGCAGCAACAAACAGCTTTCGGCTTCAGCCTCCATAGAGCTTGAATGAAAAACGGAGCGAATGATGGAGAAAGATGGAGACGTGGAGGGAGGGGTATAGCCAGGCAAATTTGGGAATGTGCATATTGGATATGCACATAAGGCTAATTCTAATACTCATAATGTTGTTTTAAACCATTGTACCAGGCAAGAGCTCACATGAATAGGGTTGTTGCGCTTTATGGCACTACATCACACTCTGCAACTTTTTATTGCACATCAAAATGCTTTATGGGGTTAGATCACTCACTCCACTTCACTCTGCACTTTACTGCACTATGTAACACAGTGTAAGACTTTACAGTAATATGTAACACACAAATGCTTTACAGCAGTGTGTAACGGATTGTAACACTTTACTGCTCTATATTACATACTGTAACACTTTACAGCACTATGCCACATACTGTAATACTTTACAGCACTATTTAACTCACTGTAATCCTTTACATCATTATGTAACACCCTAATGTTATACAGATCTATCTAACTCACTGTAATCCTTAACAGGACTATGCCACACCCTAATGTTATACAGCTCAGTGTAACTCACTGCAATCCTTTACAGCACTGTGTAACACACTAATGTTATAGATCTCTATGTAATTTACTGTAATTCTTTACAGCTCTATGTAATTCACTAATGTTATACAACTCTAGGTAACTCACTGCAATTCTTTACAGCTTTATATAACACACTTATGTTATACATCACTATGTAATAAACTAGTGTTAAACAGCTCTATGAACACACTAGTGTTATACAGCTCTATGTAACTCACTGTAATCCTGTACAGATCAATGTAACATTCTAATGTTATACAGCACTATGTAACACACTAATGTTTTACAGCACTATGTAATAAACTAGTGTTATACAGCTCTATGTAACTCACCACATCACTCACTGCAAAGCACAATATAAAGCTTCACTGAACATCATCTCACACTGTAATGCAGTAAGAGCCATATTTATGTACAAACCCGATTCCAAAAAAGTTAGGACAAAGTACAAAAAAAAAATAGAATGCAATAATTTACAAATGTCAAAAACTGATATTGTATTCACAATAAAACATAGACAACATATCAGATGTTGAAAGTGAGACATTTTAAAATTTCATGCCAAATAATGGCTCATTTGAAATTTTGTGACCGCAACACATTTTAAAAAAGTTTGGACGAGGTAATAAGAGGATGAAAAGTTAAAGGTACAAAATACAGAACAGCTGGAGGACCAATTGGGAATAGGTCATTAAAAAAACATCTTGGAGTGGCAGTGTCTCTCAAAAGTAAAAATGGGAAGAAAATCACCAATCACCCTAATTTTGCACTGACAAATAGTGGAGCGATATCAGAAAGGAGTTTGACAGTGTAAAATTGCAAAGAGTTTGAATATATCATCATCTACAGTGCATAATGTCATCAAAAGCTTCATAGAATCTGGAAGAATCTCTGTGCGTAAGGGTCAAGGGTGGAAAACCATACTGGGTTCCCGTGATCTTCGGACCCTTAGATGGCACCGCATCACATACAAGCATGCTTCTTATATGTGAAATCATAAAATGGGCTCAGGAATATTTCCAGAGAACATTATCTGTGAACATCCGCCGTTGCCCGCTAAAAATTTATAGTTCAAAGAAAAAGCCGATGTCTTCTTTAGGCCAAGGCTCATTTAAAATGGACTGTGGCAAAATGGAAAACTGTTCTGTGGTCAGACAAATCAAAATTTTAAGTTCTTTATGGAAATCAGGGACGCCGTATCGTTTGGACTGAAGAGGAAAAGGACGACCCAAGTTTTTATCAGCGCTCAGTTCAGAAGCAGTTCACCTGCATCTCTGATGGTATGTGGTTGCATAAGTGTGTGTGGCATGGGCAACCTTCACATCTGGAAGGACACCATCAATGCTGAAAGGTATATCTAGGTTCTAAAGAAACCTATGCTCCCATACAGATCTCTTTCAGGGAGGATCTTGCATTTTCCAACATGACAATGCCAAACCACATACTTCATCAATTACAGCATCATGGCTACATAAAAGAAGGGTCTGGGTACTGCAGTCCAGATAGAAAACATCTGTCGCATCATTAAATGTAAGATACAACAAAATAGACGTAAGACAGTTGAGCAACTAGAATCCTACATTAGAAAAGAATGGATTAACATTCATATCCCTCAACTTGGGCAAACAGACTGTAAAGAAAAAAGGGCATGTCTCAAAGTGGTAAAAATGGCCTTGCCCCATTTTATGATGTGTTGTTGTCAGGAAATTTAAAACCACCTATAAATTTTCTCTTTAAATTATACATTTTCTCATTTTAAACATTGGATATGTCATCTATGTTCTATTCTAAATAAAATATGGAATTTTGAATCTTGTACATCATTGCGTTCTTTTTTTATTTACAAATTGTCCCAACTTTTTTGGAATTGGGTTTGTAAGATCCTGTAATATTATTCACCTAATCTCTTGATTTTAGACTTTAGGGAACATTCTCCACAAAATTACTGAACATCTTCCATGAACAATCCAAACCATGCTGCAGTAGCTCCATTATCTCACTAATTTGGCAGTCAACTCTAAGAGCAACCACATGTGGCGGTCAACTATGTAACGTTTTGCTTGTTGATGACTTCTCTACTCTTAGTACACATGTAACACAATGTGGTATGGGAACAGCCCACAATTGCATATGTTGTTGAAACACTGGCAACACCTCCCGTCTCAAATTACATGGCTACATTGTTGGCGTGGTAACCATAGCTGGTAAAAGTTGCCTTCTGATGTGCACTGGACTGGTCACCACCTTATATGAAATCTGTTTGAGAAGTAACAATCAATTTTAGGCACTTTTACGGTGTGACACCTGCTACATGTTCCAAATGCAGTGTTTGTTTTGTGTAAAGTGAAAATAGTATGCACTACTCAGAAGATCTTTATAATTCTGACCGAGGGGCAGATCTGGCAAAATAGAAAACATAATTAAATTATCCAAGGTTTTAAACAATATTCTCTATATCCATTCAAAGGATAGTGCCATTATCTATTGTGAATACAGGTCAGCACATAATAAAATACTAATAAAACTGGACCTCACTTATGCTTATTTGTTTTAGGTGACCAACAGGCAATAGTGTCTGGAAGCAGCAAATGGCAAAAACAAAATAGCACAGGATTTATTTCCATTTGCCCTAGCCTGGCCTGCAGGTGTGAAGGTGTAAAGATTCTATTAATTGAAGCCTTGGAGCTGTGGTGTAATAAAGAAAAATTAATGTTGCGCCATTTGACAGCAGGAAACTGTTATCACAGTGATATACCTGAACCCACTGTGCTTATCATATCACTTCACACCACATATAGTACATTCTCTGAAGGCCCTGACTCCCTGAAGAGGAAGCTGATCTATGATAATACGCACACACTCACACAGAACCATATTCTATGGGGTTGCTGCACTCAGGTTAAATAATAAATATCAGCTAAAGAAAGTGCCCCATATTCTTCTATCCTGCTCAATTCTCCCTGGCTTCTTCCTCAAATCCTGTTTCTTTTCTTTAAGAGCCGAGTATCCATCAGAAGAGCTCTGAATTCATCAAATTGCCTTTTCCCCTCCATTATCCTGCTGTGAATGTACAGAGCTTGTTTGAAATATTACCAGTCTGTGTTCAAGTTAAATTAAGCATTTGAGCAGCGTCTTCGCAATAGCATGCTATATTAAGCTCGCAATTCAGGAGTTTCAAAGACTGAGTACGTACATTTATAAAATTACCCACAGCTCCCATGATTCTTCTGCACGCAGCTTATCAAGGGCAGGTCTGGATATGGATGCATTATGGCTAATAATAGAAGCAGTTTGTACTCAAAGAAGAGAAGCTTGTATGTAGGAATATTGCCACAATTTAGACTTTATGCTGACATAAACACAATATCTTGCTTAATTCACACATGGTCAGGGGCCAGCCCATGCCCACCGGCAACATTGGGTGCAAGGGCAGCCACTCCATAGTAGGGCACACATACACAGTCACACACATTCACACACTAAGGGCCGATTTAGAAGCATCAAAAAACTAGCATGCATGTCTTTGGAATGCAGGAGGAAACCGGAGCACCTGGAGAAAACCTAGACAAACATCGAGAGAACATGCAAACACCACACATAAATTAACTAAGTCGTAACACCCGGGAATCAAATCTGGGTCCTTCTTTCTGTGAGGTAACAGCACTACCCAATGCGGCACATAATATTTTAGGTGATAAAGGAATCTTAAGCTAGCCTGCGCTCAAAGCATATGCAGTACTTACATACAGTATGTATCTGCTTTATCGCACATCTGTTTTTACATCTGTCTGGTAATCGGACTGCAGTAGTGTCAGGTGTTGTATTGTAGAGTTGATATTTGAAGAGTGATGCTTTTCCCTTGTATATCTCAGTGGACAAATATCAGTAGGTAATGATCCATGAGTCTTTTGCAGGACGGAGTGCATAGTTAACTGCTTCCATTTTTATCTTGGTCAATAGATTATTAATAAAAAAAATGTAACATATGATCAGTGATCCAGAGTAAAAAGGTTGTGTTTGAATAAACCAGTGTTTTTATAATGTACTAATGGAGGGCAACAAAATACACTCTGATACGTTACTGCAAATAATTTTGTCAGTAAACTCCCAAATTTATCAACTATGATTGTATCGCCTTCTAACCCCACTGAGCTTAATCGGGCACCTGAGCACCTAGATTTAATTTAACTTTGTTGCTGGATAGAGTAGCCCCAATTAAAAGAAGATTAATTAAAGAGAAAAAACTAGCACCATGGTATAATGATTTTACACGAACCCTAAAACAGACCACCAGGAAACTAGAGTATAAATGGCGTCAGACAAATCTGGTTGTGCATCAAACAGCATGCAAGGAGAGCTTGTAAACTATAGAAAAGCTCTTAGTGCTGCTAGAGCAAAATACTTCTCCTCACTAATAGAAGAAAACAGAAATAATCTTTTTATTTAGCTTTTTATTTAAGACCGTAGCAAAACTAACTAGGAAGAATACCACTGCAGAAGCATTCCCACCATCAGGTTGTAGTTGCAACGTTTTTATGAATTTTTTTCAGTGAAAAAGTTGAAAACATAAGGCACAAACTCAATAATGAAAATCTTAACCGGAGTAATTCAAATCAACTAGACGTCAATATATGTACCTTAGACCAGAGATTGTCATACTTTAATCCACTCCTATAGACAGAGTTAATTTCAATAGTTTCATTATCAAAATCTATATCAACATCTATATTAGATCCTATACCCACAACGTTACTTAAAAATGTACTACCTGAAATAATCCAACCAATTATCAATTCCTCACTCAGTTCTGGATATGTCCCTAAATCATTTAAATTAGCAGTTATCAAACTTTTGATTAAAAAAACAAAGACAGACACCAATTTACTTGAGTTGAGGAATGTGTGAAAGACATTAGACAGTGGATGTTAAACAATTTTCTTTTACTTAACTCTGATAAAACTAAAGTACTGGTATTAGGACCACAGGCAGCTAGGGGTCAAGTTTCTGATATTTTATTATCTGTAGATGGTTTTTCAATTACACCATGTAAAGCTGTAAAAGACTTTGGTGTGATTATTGATAGCCTATATTCTAGCCTTTCCTTCGAATCTTATGTACATAATACCAATTGGATAGCATTCCTTCACCTTAGAAACATTGCTAAGTTCAGAAATATGCTGCCACTGAATGATGCTGGCACAGAAAAACTTGTCCATGCATTTGTTAGGTTTGTTAGGTTTGATTACTGTAATGCTCTGTTGTCTGGTTGTTCCAGTAGGTGCATAAACAAACTACAGTTAGTCCAGAATGCAGCAGCCTGAATCCTTACTAGAACCCAGAAATATGAGCACATCAACCCATACTTTTGCTTGCTTACAAATCAGTTACCTTATTAAACTTCTAGTTTCTTATGATCCACCACACCCACTTCGATCAAAAGGTGAAGGCTATTTGCTAATACCTCGTATTATGAGGGCTACAGCAGGGGGCAGATAATTCTCTTATCGAGCCCCACATCTATAGAATAGTCTTTCAGTCTTCCAGACACAATCTCAATCTTTAAGTCTAGGCTGAAAACTTATTTATTTAATCAAGCATGTCCTTCATAGTGCCCTATAGTTTAGAGCTCAGAGCAAAGGGTTTATGGTCATAGAATGTCTTGGTAAACTGGGATGTTTGGATGCTATTGCCCGGCCACTCTCATGAGATCACTCGGATTTGTTGATGGTGGAGTGGCTGGCTGCTTTATGTCCCAGGGCTCCCTCATGTCTGTGTCACCTTCTGGTTCTACCTTGTAGTTATGTTGCTATAACGCTAGTCTGCCTGAGTTTTTGCTTGTGTTTGAATTGTCCATTAGATAGTTGATTGTGTCTAACTTTCTTTATTCTCTTTTCCATTCTTTATTTTTTTCTATATCTTGTTTTTTTTGTTATTGTTATATTAGTATTGTTATATTAATTTTATATATTGTTAGTTATAGATGTATGTATTAAATATATGTTATGTATAGATTATATTATTATATTATATATTATTTGTTAGTTTAGAATTATGTATTATAAGTGTACAGATTGCATCACATCACCCAAATGAGGCTTATAAGTCTGGTTCCTCTCAAGGTTTCTGCCTTACTTAGGGAGTTTTTCTTTGACACCATCGCCTTCGCCACTGGCTTGCTCATCTGGGATAAAAATATTTTCTGTAAAGCTGCTTTGGGACAATGTCCATTGTTAAAACAATTTATAAATAAAATTTAATTTAATTTAATTTTTACACCCAGAGACTGGCATGCATGTAGCCCATGCATTCATCACTGAGATTAATGTGCATATAATGTTCTCATTTATTACATTTAGCAGTCAGACTAATACAGAGTGACTTACAAATGTGTTTATTAAATAATTTGGTTTGTTAAAGCTAGTGTTTGTAGAGCTGAATTCAAGGTACCTAGAGCTAGGGTTCTCCCAGAAATGGCCATATCTTTCCAATACAAAAACCTACAAGCCAAACAATTCATACCACAAATAAGCAAAGATATGCAAAACATGGAGAATATGACAGTAAATAAAATTATAATCTGTAATTATGAGAGGTGCACCATTAGACCTTGGAATAGGTGTGTCTTTATTCTGCACATGAAGACAGAAAGAGATTCTACTATTCAGACAGTTAAAGAAAGTTCACAACCTTGGTGCCAGGACAGAGAAAAGTGTGAATGTTTGTCCTCTATGTGTTAAGTCTCATGCTTTGCCTTGCCATCAGGTAGAGAGGACCTGAACCTGATGATTTGGCTTTGTAATTCAGCATCACGTTTTAATATCTGATGAGGCCGCTATAGGAAACCACTGATGGGTATGAAGCAAGGGAGTAATACGATTGAACTTGGGGAGGTTGAATGCCTACATAGAATACACATGCATTGAGGCCACAACTCCTTCTCTTGCGTTGGTTGTCATAGCAGCCATGACCCCATCAGTGAGTCTGACATGCATGGAGGCTTTTCCATCATTAACTGTGACTGACACATGTGGCATATACCTTCTTTACTGGGACAGATGTGCATAGAGGCCACACCTTCCTCTTTTTGACGGATCTGCTCAGAAGCCATGCCTCCTTTCATTGGGACTGACAAATAGGATTGGCATTATTATTCTTACTGCTGTTAGAACTGAGCACAAACAGTACTTATTAGCAAAAGCATTCCCTATTTAGCTAAGTATGATTCATTTGTCTATAAATATAGATTTACTACATTTACATATATGCATGGATACTTAGTATAAACATAGTATGCGTAGTATAAACAGACCTGAACAATACTGAAGTATCGGACTATACTGCAGTGCAGAACTGTCTAGTGTTAATTCTGGGTTTAAGTCTACTACTCTTCAATCAATCAGACAGATTAATAAGACATTTTCTGAAAATCAAACCCCCACAACCAATAAGTAACATTTGCTTTCCAAGTTTGTGAAATTTTGCCTAGGTATTGATTTGTCCCACAACACAAATACAAAACTGTGTTATACAATATTACATACTGTGACAAATAAAATATGAAATGGTAGTAAAATCAATTATCAAAATATTAAGAGAAGTTGACTTATGGTCTCGAATATATCATCTAGGATTTATGATTTGGAAGTACAGATGGCTAGATGGTTATATAAGTTGTAGCGGGTCTTATTCATGTGTGTGTGAATTTGTGGGTGTTTCCCATGACCCATTTCCTGATTGATAAACTTCAGTTTGCAAAAAACATTGGTTTGAGATGTTAAAGTATCCTCTCTATAGTAATGATCTTACTCCATCAGACTATCATCTGTTTGGTCCCCTGAAAGAAGCCCTAAGGGGATGAGGATGTATGTCAGCAGCTCAGAATAAAACAATTTTAATAATGGAAATAAAAAATGTTTGTTGACAGATGTACAGGGGTTAGACAATGAAACTGAAACACCTGGTTTTAGACCACAATCATTTATTAGTATGGTGTAGGGCCTCC
>JAOUQV010330286.1:0-11384 GCA_028565295.1 Aspidoras spilotus
CCCTACACCATACTAATAAATTATTGTGGTCTAAAACCAGGTGTTTCAGTTTCATTGTCTAACCCCTGTATATCCAGTATACATTTTCTGTAAATCTGCTTTGTGCCAATGTTCCATTGTAAAAATCACTATATAAATAAAACTGAAATAAAGAGGAGAGGTACCATTTAGCATCTTATCAGCACATAGTCTAAAAGCCTGCGTCTCTGATGGTATGGGGTTGCATCAGTGCCTATTGAATGGACAGCTTACACATCTGGGAAGCACAATCAACTCTAAACATTAGAGGATCATAAAGGATTTAGGACAATACATTTCAGGGTAGGCGTTTCATATTTCATCAGGAAATATACTGTATTAATTAAAGCAGAATGGTTAACAGAAGACGAATCTGTCCAGACTTTCAACAACTGAAAACATGTAGCACATCATAAAACCAAATATTCTGCAGTGTTCAATTCCCAGATACCCTAGAATGCTGCAGAAGAGGAGATGCTGGTGATATGGTGATTCCATCAAGTTCAAAATGATGTAATACCTCTTGTGATTAAAATATAAGTTCATGAAAAGGTCAAATTTTTGTTCATATTACACAGCATGCTAACATTTATAGAATTTGGGTTGTAAGAGTGTTTTAAATTTTAAAAAGGAGAATTAATTTCTTTGAAGCACAGAAAATCTTTTATAATTATAAAACTAAATTCTACTGTCACAGCACCACATATGAGAATGCTCAGCAAAGACATAAGCAATTGGTAACACACACTTTCTTTCTTATACCCCATTCCTTTAGGAACTACCGGTATACACAGAGGTAACATGCTTTATTAGATATAAGATATTAACCTAGTTGACTAGGAATATTTACTACACTGTTAAGATCAAAATAGCTTTTATATCATATTATATATCTTAGCAATTTTTTGTTAAACATTACATAAAAGATTCAGATATGCATTGAGTGAGGAAACTAGGCTTAAACCTAATTTATGGAGAAAATAGATTCGTCTGCCAAACTCCTTTATTGATTACATTCTATTGATTACATTTACAAAAATGATTACATTGTATCATTTTTTTATAATCTTCATAATATACATGTTTAGTGAATTAGTAGGGTATTTTGCATGCTGTATGTGGCATTGCAGTATTCATTATTTGTGCCTGCATTAGCCAAATTGTTTATTATTGCGGACATACTCATGCCATCTATTCCTTAGACCTTTATACACCACTCAGTGGTGGGATGTCAGGGACTGCAAGGCCTTCTATGCCAGCCTAAATAATATCAGACTGATGTTAACTATATTTTGTCCATGAATACTTGTTCAATAATCCCAAATGGTCTGTTCAGTTCCTTTCATAGCTTTTCCCATGGTTGCATTGTTTCCAGATGTGTATTTTCATATTTCACATTATCCACATTTCAGCCTTCACAATTAGTTCTGCGGGCCCTTTAGCATAAAATAAGTGTTAATCGAACTGTTGCTTTAACCAGTCAGATTTTGAGTTGGCCCTCAAGAAGGTGTATTGTAACGTCAGCATATTCACACACTTTGATTGGATAGTGACAGAGTGTACTAGCCAGAGATAGCCAATTGAATCTGTAATGATCCGCATAAGCAAAAATATAGTTGTTATGTTTTTATCGTTTTTTTGTATGTGGCATTGCATTATGACAAATTATGACAGAAGGATGAGTGGAAATGGATTTGGTTGCAGATTTTTTTATTAAAGCCATTTTCAAGATGGACTTTTCAAGAAAAGCTGGACATCATTAAGAAAGGTCTGGCAACTCCAAAACTAGCAATCCTGTCACAACTGGGAAAAGGATTTGTCAGCCACTTTCACTCCACTAATTACAAGCAGTACCACTGGCTCCCAGGCTCCGAGGAACACAGCAAATTGTATTGCTAGGAGTGCTTGTTGTTTGCCACTGATCGACATGGTGTTTGGAGCCACACTGGATTAGTAAATGCCTTTTAGTCTGAGTACAAGAGCTATCTATCTGCAATTCAACATCTCTTTATACTGCATTTATGCATAAAAATGTTTTTTATAGCCATACACGTGCAAAGTATAGAAGCAAATAGCAAGATTTGCTAATTTGCTTAAAATAAAAAAAAACTGGATAAAAATAAAAAAATGTATTTTATTTAATGAACCAACCAGACGAAGGTGAGTTGCAAGAGGAGGAAAGAAGTTTAGGAACGAACAGAATCAGTAACCAGCACTGCAACTGGCAACTGGTGAGACATAGAACAAGCCAGAGTCATTGAAAATTCTTCTAAATTACACTAGTTTGATAAGCACATTGATAATGTCAACACATCATCAACGGGATGTGGATCAGGGACACTAGCATCAGAGCTGAGCAATCTGGCATCAAACTACAAATAACCCAAAAGCAACACAGGAATCACTCCAACCAGGAAAGAGCAGAACGCTCAGTACTTGATCTTGAAACATCAGAACAGAAAAGTTAAAGAAGAGGAGAGAGCTTTAAGCGTTTTATAACATTATACGATTTAAGCATTTTCCCCCTCAGTGTGCTGAGTATCACATAAGAAGAGGTAAACTAAGGGCCCACAAGCTTACTACCTTTACAGTGAAACCTTTTGTACCCTCAAAAGCGTTTTCGGGCAAAATTTAATGCGGGACTTTCACTTTCATAGAGGAAAACAATAACTGACAATTCAGTGACACTTTCATTTAGAGAGGGCTAGAGGAGAGACTACAACTCAAGCTACAAATGTCATGGCAGACAAATAAAAATTCTATAGTTTACATAAAGAGACTTTTGGAGAGACTTGTAAAACATTTACAAACCCGATTCCAAAAAATTTGGGAAAAAGTACAAGTTGTAAATAAAAATGGAGTGCAATTATGTGACAGTTTTTTAATTCCATATTTTAATCGGAATAGAACATAGATGACATATCAAATGTTTAAACTGAGAAAATGTATCATTTATAGAGAAAAGTTAGTTGATTTTAAATTTCATGACAACAACACATCTCTTTCTCTTTAAAACAGTCTGTAAACGTTTGGGGACTGAGGAGACAAGTTGCTCAAGTTGAGAGATAGGAATGTTAACCCATTCTTGTCTAATGTAGGATTCCAGTTGCTTAACTGTCTTAGGTCTATTTGGTCGTATCTTCCATGTTTTTTATAGGTAACAGTTCAGTACCTGCACCCTTCTTCTACGTGATGCTTTAATTGCAGTATGTGGTTTGGCATTGTCATGTTGGAAAATTCAAGGTTTTCCCTGAAAGAGACATTGTCTGGATGGGAGTATATATTGCTCTAGAACCTAAATATACCTTTCAGCATTGATGGGGTACTTCCAGATGTGTAAGCTACCCATGCCTCACACACTAATGCAATCCCATACCATCAGAAATGCACTGATAATTTCTTGGATCGTCCTTCTCCTCTTTAGTCCTAATGACACTGTGTCCCTGATTTACATAAAAAACTTCACATTTGTATTTGTATGACCACAGTACAGTTTTCCACTTTGCCACAGACCATTTTAAATGAGCCTTGGCCCAGAGAAGACATCTGCGCTTCTGGATCTTGTTTAGATATGGCTTTTTCTTTGATCTATATAGTTTTAGCAGGCAACGGCGGATGGCACTGTGAATTGTGTTTACAGATAATGTACGCTGGAAATATTAATGAGCCCATTTTGTGATTTACAATGCAGAAGCAAGCCTGTATGTGATGCAGTGCCGATCCTCTTCCCATCTTTTCTTCTGAAAAGAAGCCACTCCAAGATGCTCTTTTTATAACCAGTCATGTTAATGACTTATAGCTAATTGACCTAATAAGTTGGAATTGTTTGTACCTTTAATTTTTCCAGCCTCTTATTGCCCCGTCCTTTCCTTTTTAATATGTGTTGCTGTCATGAAATTTGAAATTACCCATTATTTGGCAGAAAATTTTAAAACTCACTTTCAACCTTTAATATATCGTCTGTGTTCTATTGGCAATTTTTTATACACAGTTTGTACTTTGTCCCAACCTTTTTGGAATCGGGTTTGTAGTATGACAAAGCAGTCAAGCTATACAGAAAGGATGTCAGTGGAGACATACAAGGATGAATGCAAGTGACCCTGATCATTTGCTATATTGTCAATGGCATACAGAAAGGAAAAGTCACAAGCATGTCAGGCAAGGAAGAATCTTAGTGACCTGGCAGTTATATGATGCTTTTATGTGAATTTCAATTAACCACCATGAAATGATTTGGAAACCTACAAACCTGGACCTACAAAATATCATAAACCGCATCAAAATAATGGACACACCAAAAAGCTACAACTTTCACCAGCATGACAAAGTAATTTATAGTTGCCAAAGATTAATACTGCCTGAGCTTTGGTCGTCAATAAAATAAACATGGAAGAATTTAAAAAAGAAACAATAATTCCCTACAATATCCATGAACACTAAAAGAATCCCTACTTTCTCCATATTAATAAAGTATTGCCCCAATTACATCTAATTTAGCTGCATGAGTAATGCGAGTAAAATAATGCATAAAGCAATGTAAATAATGATACATTTGAGTCAGATTCATTTTAACTGAGAGTTTTCAATGAGGGTTGAATGAGGGTGGAGCTGCCTATACTGTGTCCTTAAAGCTTTAAAGCAAGTGAATGAGAGTATCTACATCCACTTGGCAGCCTACCACAATTACCCCAACAATCTCAGACTGACCGTTCTACACTTCCTTTGTACAACTAAAGGTTATTTAATGTTAAAGGCCATTCATAAAATTACAGTCTGCTTTTCTTTTTAGCTTCATAAATGCAACTTAATTGAGTTGTCTGAATGGAGGTTCAGTTTACAAAGAGAATTCTATTTGCCACCTAATGTAATGCCAAAAGTAGTGCACAATTGCGAAGGGCATGTCCGACGACAAAATGTATTTGTGCGATCAACTTCCTCTTTTCTATCTTGAGGTTATGTTATTGTACATAGATTATAGGAAAAGTGTACATTCAAACATTAATTGCAAGTGTACAACTGCTTTCAGTATCTGCTTATCCATTTAAAAGCGGGGAAAAATTAAACACCATTAACCCCTTAACCTTCTGTCAGCGACCTCATCACCTCTCTCTTTTTTTACACAACCGTACATGCAGCTTCCCTTTTCAGAAAAAGGAAAGCTAATAACACTCCTTAACTCATTCAAACTCTTGCAGTTACCACAATGTAAATGCAATGTAATGTTTCCACAGACATCTTAGTGTTAGCCTAAATAAGTACTCCTCTAAGTGATTTTGTACTGTGATGTATTGCCCAGAGCATATATTGGGTGCAGCATTTTACAAATAAATACTGAAGTAAAGAAGACAGAAAACAAGAACATATAAAATGCTTTTCCAGGCATGCTATTTCACACCAAGTCATCTTGTTCCATGCCTTATGTTTGATCAAATAAGATAAAATTGATGTTCTTTGATTATACTTTCTAGGGCTCTTAATCACTTGTCACAGTAATTAAAAGATGGTCATTATCATTTGTTATAGTTTGGGTGCCGGGATGACTAATAAATACTAATGCTAAGCTATCAGGGAGATGCGCATTTCCCATTATGATTTATCATAAGTAAAGAAGCAAACATAAAAGTCATCAAATTGTCAGGTCATTATTCTTGATAAACATCCATGCTGCATATCACGATGCTTTATCTGAAATTTAGGATGACTAGATAGCTGGTGAATGATTTGAATAGATAGATATTAGTATGACAGAATACCACACAATTAGCGAATATACTTCACTTGTTTTGATGTTTACTGATCTTCTTCTTCTTTTCATCAGGGGTAACCACACCAAGTCAATGAAGAGCTCTTATCATTGATATGGCACACTATTTATGCCAGATACCATTTTTGATGCAACCTTTACCTTAATCTAGTCTTTATCCTTGGTTACAGACAATTCACCTAGACTGCATGTATGTGGACTTTGGGGGTAAACCGGAGCACCTAGCGGAAACTCATTTGAACATCTGAAAAATATGCAAACTCCACACAGAAATTTCCTTGAGGTAACAGTATTAACAACTGTGCCACATTGCCGCCCCTGATGTTTGCTGATCATCAATGATTATTGAACATATGCACTTTCAGCATATACAGATTGAAATAGCATTAAAAATCCATTTATGTTAAATGTTACATAATAAGAATGATGTAAAATAAATTTAGGTAAAGATTTTTTTAATGAATACTGCTTACGATTATTAGAAATAGGTTCAAACTCATCATGAATGCAAATTTAAGAGTCTTTTTTTTTATTTCTTTCTTTTTTCATACCAAATATGTTACACTGCAGAACTAAACAATGCATATCATGATTTTAGTGTATAAAATAAGTTTAAGTGTTACATGTCTATATCAGTTAGAAACACAAATACTGTTAGTGATGTATTACATACTCCATTATAATTATTTTCAATGCTTTTGTTTTTAATATTTCATACTGTTGACGGTGCATCTTTTGAATTTACTTTACTTCTTCTTCTTTGTCTTTCGGTCTTTCCCCCCTCATCAGGGGTGGCCACAGCAAATCAATCATCATGAAGAACTCGCATCATTTATTTGGCAATAGTCTCTGGATGCCCTTCCTGATGCATGAATTTATTTTACTTATGAGTCTTAAACATTTTCTGAGCCCTTTTAAGTCACTTTACAGTTGTCAACTTTCTAGAATGTGATTTAATGAATTAACACATGGTTAAATAGTATTATACAGGTCAAATTGCTGCATATCATACAGCGTGTAGCCTATTTATTATCTCATCATAATAATAGAAATCATCATAATATACCAAAAACAATGTGTTAAAAAATCAATCATTATTATAATTGTATTAAAAATTAAACATTTAAAATTAATACATTTATAATACATCATATTTGTATATTGAACCTAACTTTGATTGATAAAATAAATGTTTTTTAAAAAATTATCAAAGGAATCATTATTTGGATGCTCGTAAAGGTACCTCAAAAGGTATAGAACACGTATTCACGCAGAGGAGGTTTATGTTCAATATACAACTGTTAAACTAGGATCTTGAATTCTGTAATCTCACACTGCCCCCTGCTGGATATGTTTTCATATTTTACTTTTTGTATATTCCTTGTGTTGAACGATGTTAGTGTGATTGTGCGCTCAAACGCCAGTGTTAATACTAGAGTCAACTAGGCAAACATTTAAAGGAGACCTCTTCGCTCAGTGTTCATCGCGATTATGTTAATGATCTGACATTACCAAATAGAATTGTGCATATTCATATCAAAAGTTTGTGTAGCAATGGGTTGTTCTGTCTCCTTACAACAAGAAGGTTATGGGTTTGTATGAGTTTCCACTGGGTGCTTTGGTTTCCTTCCGCAGTCATGCATGCTAGGTTTGCCAAATTGTCTATGAATTGTGTATTATTTATATAAGGATAAAAAACGAAATAAATAAATAGATTCATTAAATTTGTCATTAACACTTCATGTAAAGCCTGGAAATAACAGTACTGCAAATTTCTTTAGTTCAAATTTTGTCATCCTTCAGGGTAAGGGTGTAGGTTTGCATAGGAACAAGGGACATTGTATTTTTATATAATTATCCCATACTATTCACACCGACAATATACACATGAAATTAACTAAACTAACATTAAACCAAGTTAACTAAAACATCAACATTCCCCCAACACAGTCCCTTATTAATTAAATGTTTCTCCCAATCACACTGGTTCTCTGCTGCCACTATGGCAAGATGTGTATTCAAAATGCGGTTGAACCATTCTACCAGTCCGTCACTCTGTGGATGAAGAGAGTGATCAAGGTCTTGTGTATTCCCAGCTGGCTGCAAACTTCTTGCATCACCTCTGACTCAAGCCCGATGTGCTAAATCCGTATTGGAGCTAAAATCCAACCCTGGTTTAGCCTCATCTTTGACTGTCAATGCGGCACACTGTCCACTGTCTACACAATGCTCCACACAATACTAGCATAAATCCTCACATGGGCAGCGGGACAGCGCGTCAGCATTCCCGTGCTTCTTCCAGGCTCTGTGTTTAATTTTAAAGCCATATTCCTGCAAGAAAAATCCATTAACTCTCCCTCTGTCTCCCGGAAACGCATCAGCCAGGTGGGAGAAGCGTAATCTGTTCACAACAAAAACAGTAATCTATACAGGTATGACCGAAAATGTCTCAGTCCCGCAACAACAGCCAATAATTCCTTTCGCATAACAGTAATTCCGCTCTGCTTTGTTTAAACGCCAGCTGCAATATCCGAAAACCACTCAGCTCCACCTTGTACCTGGAACAGTAAGGCACCAAGGCTGTGATTGCTGGCATCGTTGTCAATGATGAAATTCCCCTATTGCCTCAGGTATGTCAGGAGCGGTGTGATGCACAGCCGTTGCTGAATGCTGCTCTGTTTCCACTGACCAGTGAAACTGCTAATGAGATGGTGAAGCGGCGCTGCAATGTCTGCAAAGCTCTTCTCAAAGCAACGGTAGTACGAAGTCAGCCCCAGGAACTGTGTAGTTGTTTAATATTCACAATGTTGACCAGTCGCACACAGATTCAGTCTTTGTCGGGTCTTTTTAAATAACCAATCCGCTAATCACATGTCCCAGAAAATTTACTCGCTGCTGTACGAATGAAAATTTCTCCGGGTGTAATTTCAAATTCGCCACACAACTCACTCGGCAGAGCGTTTACTATGGCAGAGTCCACCCACCCCCACCATGGACTATTCACAATTCTACCTTCAGACAGGAGGTGCAGAAGTTTAAAATGCAAAAAACAACCAGACTAAACAACTATTTCTTTTCCACCGCCATTAAACTCTTGAACAGTTGAGCTGATTGACACATTTTGCACTATAATCTGGTTGCAAAATTACTAATGCAGCACATTATTGCACATTATAAATAGATTATACATTTCAGAAGGTTTTAATATATCTGCTTATTTTGCACAAAATTGCACAATGTATATAGCTTGTTCTAAGTGTTTATATTTTATTTTATTTTTATTCACTATTTTTTTATTCTTACATTGTGGCATCAAATGCGGACAGCAAAGCAGAAATTTAATTTTCCTGGGAAATACGTTTCTTTACTGTGCATATGACAATACAGCTTTGAATTTAAACAGAAGGAGGACTATGCAAAGAGTGTTGTTGTGGCAAAAAGAGTGTCAGATTGGGTGATGCGTTTGAAGCTAGAAATGGAAGGTTTAATGTTGATTTTTTTTAGTGGCTATAAAACACAAGTTGGCTGTGTGTTAAAGGAGAAAGAGAGATTTTAGAGAAAGCAAAACTAAGTGGTAGAGAACATTCTCAAAGAGGCGAGAGTAGTGATTGGTGCAGATTTCAAAGGACATGTTGGTGAACGGAAGAGGAGGTAAGGAGGTGATGGACAGGTTCTCTGCTAAGGACACAAACCTAGAAGGACAGATAGTAGTGGATTCTGCAAAGAGAATGGAAATGGCTGTGGTAAACACATATTTCCAAAACAAGGACAAGCACGATTGACATACAAGATTGATGGCAGTAGCACATAGGTAGACTACATTCTATGTAGACAACGTTGCTTAAAATATATTAGAGACTGTAAGATTGTGGAAGGGGAGAGTGATCAGTGTGAGCAGGCCTGGCTAAGATGTGTGTGGCTCATCATCTGTTACTCTTACTTTGCTTTGTGTTTTTATTGTTCCTAAGCGTCACAAGTAAAAAGCGTTCCACAAAGTAAATCTCTACTGGTGTATGACGGTAAATTGCACCCGGATATGAAACATACCAATTTAGGTGTCTTTGATTACAACTGACAGAAAACTCAGTCCATTTTTCTATTGGATGTCCCATTTCACCTGTGCCGAGCGTGGACTCAAACGTTCTAGCAAAAACGCTGTCACCACCACCTATTCCACCTGCTGTGATCAAGCTTTCAATGAAACCTATTAGCACTTTCCTGATAACTTTCACCGGCTTTAAACGGGACTCCCACCACACCTGCTTTCCTCAGCTATGCCTGCACGAGGTGAATCACAGAAACTTGAGGACACTGCTCCGGGCCCCAAGACTCGCAGAACCACAGACCCCAGCTCCTGCAAGGATTGCCCCGGTAAATGCCAGATCTCTAGCAAATAAAACTTCTATCCTGAGAGACTTTTTCAGTTTTCAGCTGGATTTCCTTTGTGGGACAGAGACATGGATCGGTGTCGGTGAGTACAGCACTTTGGCTGAACTTTTAGTAATTGGCTATAATTATTCAATTCTACAAGGAAATCCAGATGTAAATGAGTAACAGCAACTGTGTACAAAAAAGATTTTAAATGTAGACAGTGCTCTTTGTCTCCTTATTTTCCAGTTTTGGAGGTACTATAAACAAGGTGAGTCAAACCAGCTATTAGAGAGCACAAGCCAGTGTATTTTTTAGTGCCAAGTACCCAAGCCCGGGTAAATGGTGAGGGTTGCGTCAGGAAGGGCATCATTTATGCAAATGAATTAATGTTACTATATACCAGATCGGTCGCGGCCCAGGTTAACAACGACCGTCACCAGTACTGGTGGCAATCAGGGTACTGGCGGAAATTGGGCTACTATTTGCCACAGATGACGAGGAGGGAAGCATGTGAGGAGACAGAGAAAGAACAGGAAAGTCAGGAGTGTAAGACTGAGGGTAGCAACCCTGAATGTAGGGACGATGACAGGGAAAGGAGAACTGGCTGACATGATGGAAGGAAGAAGGGTGGATATTTTGTGTGTACACGAGAAAAAAGTGGAAGAGTAGCAAGGCTTGACGCATTGGTGCAGGTTTTAAACTGTTCTATTATGGTGTGGATAAGAAGAGAAATGGAGTTGGGGTGGTCCTGAAGGAGGACTATGCAAAGAGTGTTGTTAAGGTAAAAAAGATGTCAGATAGGGTGATGAGTTTGAAGTTAGAAATTGAAGGTGTAATGGTGAATGTTGTCAGTGGCTATGCACCACACGTTGGCTGTGAGTTGGAGGAGAAACACAGATTCTGGAAGAAGCTAGATGAAGTGGTAGAGAGCATGCCCAGAGAGTAGAGCGTGGTAATTAGTGCAGATTTAAATGGGCATGTTGGTTAAGGAAACAAAGGAGATGAGCAGGTGATGTGCAAGTTTGGTGTTAAGGATAGTAATCTAGAAGACAGATGGTTGTGGATTTTGCAAAAAGGATGGAAATGGCTGTGGTAAACACATATTTCTAAAAGAAGAAGGAGCACAGGGTGACCTACAAGAGTAGAGGCAGAAGCACACAGGTAGACTACATTCTGTGTAGACGAGGTCACTTGAAAGAGATTGGAGACTGTAAGGTAGTGGCAGGGGATA
>JAOUQV010330315.1:0-11381 GCA_028565295.1 Aspidoras spilotus
TGCACCAACAATTTGTCCTCTTTTGAACTCTGGTATGTCACCCATAATGTTGTGTGCATTGTAATATTTTGAGCAAACTGTGCTTACCCTGCTAATTGTCTAATTTAGCTATGAAACCTCCCACACTAAAATGACAGGTGTTTCATATGTGTGTATATATATATATATATATACTTTTGTAGAGGTGTAAAGTCCTCCCTCCTGAGACTACAAATGCTCAAAAAGCTGATTCTATAGAAATGCTTTAGAAGATTATTAATTTAAATAAGCAGTCACTATTGTGACTTTCTATAAATCTTAGTGTAACCAGAGAAACAACATGTAGCATTTCTACATTTATGAAATTTATTCAGCAGGAGTGTACAGTGTTTATTAGTGCAGGGAAAATAGACTCATACCACTAAGTGACTGCCCATTCACCATCCATGACACAGAGGGTACAGGGGTGCCATATGCAGAACATGCGATGCTGACATCAGCTCCAATTACATTTAACTGGCTCTTGGGTTCAATATTCCACATAGGAGGCTCTGTTACAAAGAAATACATACATTTACACAGAATTAAATAGTAAGCCTGGCTTGTCCAATTGATAAATACGTAAGTGTAAGAAATATGTTTATTTTTAAACCTTTCTGATATTTTTTCAAGCTATTTATTTATTAATCGATATTGAATGACAGGAACAGCCTAACACTGGTCTTGTACTCACACAAGGTTATAATTTGTACATATTGCAAAAGTAACACACTATGCCCAGAGGGATTCAAATCCTGCAGTGCCAGGTGTGTCCCCCTGCTTGAGCTAGTACATGACCAGGCCCGTCGGAAGTTTGCCAGAGAGCATGTGGATGATGAATCCATATTTAAAATCAGTTTTGGAAATAATGGACGTGTCCTCTGAGCCAGTCATAGTCCTCATAATCATAATCATAGTCCTCTGGACTATCCGAATTGTTATCAGCAAGTTCAAAAGCCAGCATCTCTGATGGTATGGGGGTATGTTAGTGCCAGTGGCATGATTAACCTGCACATTTGTGAAGGCAGAAGTGTGGCTTTGTAGAAAACCGAGTGGGTACTAGACTGGCCTGTCTGCAGTCCAGACCTGTCTCCTATTTAAAATGTATGGTGCATTATAAACCAAAATACAACAACAGAGACCCCGTACTGTTAAGCAACTGAAGTTGTACATCACGCAAGAATGGGAACGTACAAAGCATTAACAATTAATCTCCTCGGTTCCCAAATGTGCAACAGTGGCCAGACTAGAAGCTGTTTTTATATATAGTGGTGCTTGAAAGTTTGTATACCCTTATTCATTTTCAATATTTCTGCATAAATATAACTTAAAACATCAGTTTTCCATTTCCAAGTAGATAACTCACTTAAACAAATGAGACAAAAATATTATACTTGGTCATTTATTTATTTAGGAAAATAATCCAATATTACATATTTTTAAATGGCAAATGTACAGTATGTGAAACAGTTAATTTAAAGGTGAAATTAGAAACATGTGTTTTCAATCTGTTGGATGGCAATCAGGTGTAAATGGACACCCTGTTTTATTTAAAGACCAGGAATCTATCAAAGTCTCCTTTTCAACAAAAAATGTTTTTGGAAGTATATCATGGCACAAAAAGAGATTTCTGAGGACCTCAGAAAAAGAGTTGTTAATGCTCATTAGCCTGAAAAAGGTTACAAAACCATCTCTAAAGTGTCTGAACTCCATTAATGTACAGTCAGACATATTGTGTACAAATAAAGAAAATGCAAAATTCACTCTCTAGGAGTAGTTGAACAACAAAGATCATCACTTTGTTGAGCAAGGCATGTATGACGGCGTATGACGACTCCAGGTTAACTTTCATGTTGGTTAATGTTAATGTTCATGAGTCCACTATCAGAACAACCCTAACAACAATGGTGTGCAATGCAGGGTTGCAAGGAGTAAGCTACTGCTCTACAAAAATTACATTGCTTTTGTCGATGGAAAAGACCAGAATGGAACATTTTGGTTTAAATTAAAAATTTTATGTTTGGAGAAAGAAAAACAATGCATTTCAGCATAATATAAATTCCAGAAAAAAAAAAATCATAAGGGTTCACAAACTTTCAAGAACCACTTTAAGATTTAAGTATCCTGGGCCACGTGTTTAAGCTAAAGTGAAAAACAAGTACTTTGTTCTTAGAACACGTGTTGATGTCATTTGTGATTATTACACTTAGAAAATTTCGAAAGATTAAAGTTTTCATATTCAGTTTTATTTTCTTTGGCTGTTGTTTGACTATAAATAAGCAAGGGCTAATAGTCCAGACTCCAGACAGAGTCTCCTAGTCAGAAGTTGGCAGTGAACAAAGCATTCACTGAAGATAACAATAATAAAAGTAAAATGAGGTTAAGAATCCAGAGTTAGAGATAAAGGAAACAATAAAGAAGCATAAAAAAGCAAAAAACAGACAAAGGAGTATTCTAATGTAATGTAACTGCCCACAAAACTCTAATCAGTACCTAAGACTCATAAAGAGAGCAGCAATCTGCTTACCTGAAAGTGTATTTAAACTGCAGTCTAGTTATAATTCCCTGCAGGTCTACACATCTTTTTATGCCGTTTAAAATACTCTAATCACGTGTTAGAGATTATATTCATGTTTAGCGGCACTGTAGTTCTGTGTTTATTCGCATAGTTTAGCGCTCTGCTTTCTGTTCATGTTTATTCTTATGTTTGTTTTTGCTCTTTTTTCTCCACATTTATATCTATTTCTTGTGTTGTTTTTCAGAACTGAAAGAGCCAGAGTGTTGCTGAATTCCGGCATAGGTTTTGTTTACATAAGTAATCTTCAGTGCATTGCTGTTGGCCATTTGTGCCTTTTTGTGTTTTTGTCTGCACGAAAATTCATTACGTTTGCAGAGGTCATTACATATAAGCTATAAAATAAGCCAAAATCAAAGTATATTTGATTCTAAAAATTCTAGAACTACACAGAGGGACCTGATGAATGACAGGCAAAGAGCTGGAACCAAAGTAACAAAGGCTACCATAAGTAACACACTACGCCCAGAGAGACTAAAATACTGCAGTGCCAGGTATGCTTAAGCCAGTACATGTTCAGGCCCTTTGGAAGTTTGCCAGAGAGCATATGGATGAAACTCAACTCGTCGTGTTTGACAGAATAAGAATGAAGAACATTCCTATTGTGAAGCATGGGGGTGTAAACATCATGCATTGGGGCTGTTTTTCTGCAAAAAAACAGGACGACTGTACTCTAGCTACATGTTGCAGATGTGTAATCAAGATTTTAGGCAGAGCAGATTGTAGAGCATTGCAATAGACAAGTCTCAAAGTGACAACAGCATAAAATCAGTAAGGGATAGTATGTCCAGAACCCTAAAAAGTACGAAATGATATATCAAGTCTTACCCTCCACTTCCACAGAGAAATAATGCACAGCTTCTCCATGGGTATTAAGGGCCTTGCACATGTATTTCCCTTGATCATCTTTTATAACTTCTTCTATGGTGAGATGCTTCCCAAAATTCTTCACCAATGCTCGGTCAGGAATATTCTCACCTATCTTGAACCACTCAATTATTGGAGTTGGGCTGGAGGAAGAACAGGGTGCAAAAAAAAGATTCATGCATGACGAGAATAGAAAACAAATGTCATATAGTCTTGTTTTTAGTGACTTTGAAAGTAAATCTGAGAATAGATTTTAATCTCATATTAATGTTCAAACATTTATTGATAATCAGATAATGATCATTACACTAATGTCTGTAAATAATCCAATGCAAGACATCTCATAATAGTATAATAACAGAATTTGGTTAGAGTGAAGAATTTTACTTACAAGCCTTCAGCAATGCACTCTAATAGCATTTCCTCCCCTTTTACGATGTGAGTGTCTGTTTGACCACCAGATGGGGTTAAAAGACTGGGCTGCCTCTCCAAAATGGCACTTGCTATAATAAAGCATCATATGATTTAAATTAGACCTGTGCATCATAATGTCTGTGCATCATAATGTCATTAATAAATAAAACAGAATAGCTGAGGCTGAAGAACACACCCTATATAACTCATGCTGATGTCGAGGATTAAATTCAAGCATTAAATAGGTTTGTATTGCCTTAATATTTTGCTGTGTAGTATTTTTTGCTATTCCAGAGAAGCAGGTGTAATGAATTTTCACCTGTCCCCTTTCTGCTACCAGACTGACTCTCTGAGTTGGCTGAAAATGTGAAATGAAAGCAAATGTAAAAAAAAATGTACGAATAATAAGATAATAATGAATGCAGTAAACGATAAATGTTAACATCTGGCAGTGTTGATTGACCTGATGTTCAGTAATCTGTAATTTTCAATTATATAACAAAAATGTTATGCAGAAATAAAGTTTTTTATATATTAGTAATTTATATTTTTCCTGCACTGCAACTTCAAATGTAAACATGGAACAAATGGATAAACAAATGGATTTTTTTTTGTTATTATAAAAATTTAATCCTTTATAAATCTTAAATCCTAAGATTTATAATTTTTTAATAAAATCTTTTAAATATTTTATAATATTTGGCGATAACAAATACAGACCAACACCCAGTTAAAAATGATCATGTGTACTGATAATAAGATCATGATCTAAATTTACAATGGATTTTGTGTACAACAGCCATTGTAAACAGTAGGACCGAAACATAGGAGCGAGCAGTCCTTTTACTCACCAGAAATGTGTCATAGCCGTCAATGCAAGTAAGTATTGCATGACTTGAAGAAAAATGTAGAAAAGGCAAATAGTGCAATCGGCATTATACTTATTGCCTTTTATGCATTCCAGACATTTGTGGTAATTTTTACACTCCTTTCTGTATTTTTGTAGTCTTTTTTTGCAGACAGACAAAATTTAATAAATAAAATGTAAAAAATATCCAGAACAAAGTGCGTCTGTATACATTTAGTACAGAACATGACATTTAGTTACAAAATTAGGAACAATTCTGTATTTTACGGGACAGTTGGCAACCCTACAACTAGCATGGCATATAGGAAATACACTATGGGCAATATACATTTACATCTGGAAAAAACACTGCATTGCTATCGGCTGTTGTTACAATACCCACCCAAAATTGACATCCTGATCGCCTCTACTTGCAACTCAGAAGGCTGTCAGTTTAAAAGTTTAAAAAACCCTTGACATTCTATAGCTGGCCCTGCTAGCTTTCATATAAGATTGCAATGCAAGATATAACACTGCATTGCTATCGGCTGTTGTTACAATACCCACCCAAAATTGACATCCTGATCGCCTCTACTTGCAACTCAGAAGGCTGTCAGTTTAAAAGTTTAAAAAACCCTTGAAATTCTATGGCTGGCCCTGCTAGCTTTCATATAAGATTGCAAAAGTATGCAAAATGTATGTATTTTTAGCATTTTTCAAAATTTTATTCAATTGTTTTAGCACTGCTTCAAAGGGCATTGAACTAATGTATATTTAAACTCACAACACAAACTCACAAGAATTCTTTATTAAAACGGTAGTCTGTGTAAAACATATTAGTGAAAAGACTGAAGGTCATACTTACAGTTGCTGACAACTACTGACATGGCAGTTTTCTGGACAATAGTACGTATTCTTGGAAAGGATGCAAAGCAACAATAATCTCTCCGGCTGTCTGTATGAATGGCATTGGAGAAGTAGAGGTTTCCATTCAGCCCCACAGTCACTCTTTCATCCTGCTTTATTTGATTCATGCCTAAATAAGTGTGGAAAGAAATAGATTAAGGACATAATACCTTTTGCTTTCTTTGCTCAGCCTTTTTAATTATTTATTTCTTTTTTTATATATATAATTTTTTTGTATGATGATAATTAAAAGAATATATTGATATGTAATTCTGAAACAATGTGGTCAAATACATTGTAAACATTTCTTAATAATATGCCCGAAAAGTAATTAAGCCCACTATTTACAAAAGCATAGAGCTACCAAATAGATATCATGCTTGGATACTCACTGATGGTCATCCAGTAAATTTCCAGTGGAGGAATTCCTTTAGGAGGATTGCATTCTAGTACAAAAGGCTGTCCCTCTTCTATCTTAACTGGATCAATTTTCTCTTTAGGGAACTTTGGAACATCTGGTAAGCACAAATATAAAAATATACACAATAATTAGGACACTCAAATCAAAATTTTGTTTTTTACTCAATAATGACCAACTGCTGATTTATAATCTTGTTTTTATTATAACTTGAAAAGAAACTTGTACTAATAAATTAAAAGTAACAGAAATGTGTATTCTCACAGAGGAAAACATTACGACACCCTAACCCTAATAGCTAGTGTTACACATTTTGGCTAAAATTACTTCAGCGGGATGCTTTACTTAGCCATCTACCAGTCTCCAACATCAGTCTGAGGAACGTGTCATTGTCATGTTGTAGGGTTGAGTACTTGTTGAGCTTTAATTTTTTACATTTCGTCTCACATGTTTCTTAAGCACCCTCTGGTACTCGGTAGAAATCATGGTGGATTCTATAATGGCGATATGGCCAAATCCTGCTACAGCAAAGCATCATCAAATTCCACCTCCATATTTCACATTTGGTATTAGGTTATTTACTAGGAATGATGTATTTGCTGTATGCCAAACATACTTTCTGCTTTGTGTACATTCTCTATGGCAAAAGGTTTCCTCCTTGCACACCTCCCATGAAGGTTAAATCTGTGCAGTATCTTTCTGATTGTAGAGGCATGCATTTTTACATCAACAGTAGCCAGAGTCCCATAATGACAGAATAGGGTTTTTGGAGACTTCTTTTTAGAGCATTTTGCACCTGCTTAGGACCGCAACCCTGGGCATGTTGGCAGCTGTTACTATTTTTACGGAGAGTGGAATGGCTGATTTAGATATTTTAAATCGTTTACCAGACTCATAAGCTGCTACAATCTTCTTTCTGATCCCACATGGTGTTTACTCTCACTTCAGCAGTCACGAACCAAACCAAATGTCGGAGGTTTAAATAAGGTAAGCCTGATTTTAAATGCTTTGTAACGATGTTCTCACTCACATGGTGTGATGCACATATGTGTGATTCCAGCCATTTTAAGTAACAAATAAAGGAGCATCCTATTTATTTCCCAACAGAAAATGAATTTCTTTACAGAAGGTTTTAAAAATATTTCTTTCATTTAATGCATTATTCAGTTATATTTAAATGACTAAATATAGTTAAAATTGATGTCTTTCATAGGGTGTCAAATTTTTTATACACAAACACACATATATATATTGTATACTTGTATCGCCTTGCGATGGTTGGCTATATGGATAGGTCAATACCCATAGTGAGGGACAAACTGAGTAAGTGTCCCAATCTCTGTCCCAACTAGACGTTGCTCTAGGCTGTCGTGGAAAATGCTGGATTTAAGAAACATGTCATAGTCCCTATGAGTGGGGACTTAATTATTCATCATACTAATATTATCATCATATCAATTACATTTTATTTATATAGTGCTATTTTTAACATTCAGTGCTACAAAGGTGGTACTGAGTTCTAAATGTGTTGTGGTGTAAACAAAAAGTGATCTGAGATTTCATTAAGGCTAAGTTGCACCTGAAAAGAACTCTGTCCTCTTTAAAGGCCCTTTTACTGTATAAAAAGAACTATATGTGAATGATAGAAGTTTTCAGATAGTTTCAAAACAAGCATAAAACTAGTTACTGATAGCATAGCCCACACCTTTAATCTAAGTCTAGAATAGTTAAATATTAGATCTCATACTTCTAAAACACTTATTATTAATGAAAATATAACTGATCACAAATTAAATATGCTGTGTCTAACAGAAACGTGGATTAAACCCAATGAGCCATCCTGGATATAGTTACATAAATCAACATTGTTTAACTGGTAAAGGTACAGTGGTACTTTACCATTTATAAAGCAGGGACATACTGTAAATTCTTCCATTTTTTAGCTTTTTATGTTAATAGACAGTAACAAGCTTAGGACCAAAATATGTCTGTCACTTTTCATCATGTGTCTTTTTTTCTCTTACAATTTGTCCCAAAAAAATAGACAAATATTAGTCACTTTCAGTCTAATACAGGTGCTGGTCATGAAATTAGATTATCAAGAAAAAGGTGATTTATTTCCATAATTCTATTCAAAACTTAAAACTTGTGGACTATACACCTTTACTACACAAAGACTGATATATTTCAAGCGTTTATTTCTTTTAATTTGATGATTACAACAGACAAGTAATGAAAAACCCAAATTCAGTATTTTAGAAAATTAGAATAATACTTTAGACCAATACAAAAAAAGGATTTTTAGAAATGCTGGCCAACTGAATAGTATGGACATAAAACGTATCAGAATTCGCAGCACTCAATACTTCGTTTTTTTGGCCAGCAATGCGGCATGGCATGAAGTTGATCAGTCTGTGGCACTGCTCAGGTGCCAAGGTTGGTCCAATAGTGGTCCACTAGTAGCCTTCAGATGTTCTGCATTGTTGGGTCTGGCATATTATTTACAGTACTTCATAGATTTTTTATAGTGTTAAAGTCGGTCAGCAGCAGAAAGCATGAGGTTGGCTAAAACTTCCTGGTAATTAGCTGCGTTGACCTTGGACCTCACAGTGGACCAACACCAGCAGATAACATGGCTCCCCAAACCATCACTGACTGTGGAAACTTTAAACTATACCACAAGTGACATAGATTCTGTGCTTTTCATTTCTTCCTCCAGACTCTGGGACCTTAATTTTAGACGCCTTCTTCACCTTCTGATGCTCTCTTTTGTTCAAGAGTGGATAGACACAAGGAATGCGACAGCTCAAACCCATGTCTTGCATATGTCTGTTCTTGGTGGTTCTTAAAGCACCGACTCCAGCTGCACACAGTGCCATAGTTACAAGTACCTGGTTTAAGGACCATGGTATCCCTGTTTTTAATTGTCCAGAGAACTGTGTAACAAATGTGTATAGTATACAAGTTTACATTTTTGAATGGAATTAAGGAAACTTTTTATGATATTCGAATTTTATGAACAAAATCCTGTATAGTTATTAATGAGCACTTTCTGTTCTGTGTGAAGTAGGGTGTTCTAGGGTGTCACCAGAGCCTACTGCATTATGTGTTCACCTCACAGCTTCAATGGACGATTGGACTAAACAAATAATATATCTGCTTTTTTTTTGTCAATCACTTTCAGAAGGCAGGTCTGACTCTAAGAATAGCTGAGGAACACACCCACATGTAGAACTCTTGCTGACATGCTATGCCGAGGATTAAATTCAATTATTAAAATAGGTTTGTATTGCTTCAATATTTTTTTCGGTAAGTATTCCCTTACCTGCCTTAACTTATATATTAGCTAATCCATAGGGTTCAATATGAAGTCTGTCCACCCTTTGCAGATAGAACAGCTTTTACTCTTTTGGGAAGGCTGTCCACAAGGTTTAGGAGTGTGTTTATAGTAATTTTTTATCATTCTCCAGACGCACATTCGAGAGGTCACTCACAGATGTTAGACAAGGTCTGGCTCTCAGTCTCCGCTCTAATTCATCCCAAAGATGTTCTGTCGGTGTTCTGTCAGCACTCAAGTTCAAGTCAAGGTTATACACACCAGACTCTGTCATCAACATCTTTGGACCTTTCATGTTGGAAGAGGTGGGGGCCAGCTCCAAACTGTTCCCGCAAATTTGGGAGCATGAAATGTCTGGATAAGCTAATAGCATTCATATACCTGTGGCCATGTAATTGATTGAAACACCTTTTTCTGATACAGTAATTTGGATGGCTAAGTAAATGCTTTTGGAAATATAATTTAACACAAAAACAAATCCCACAGTTTCATTAAAACCTACCAAAAAAACAATCATTATTCACACCTAAATTGCATGAGATCCTAGGCATAGACGTACTCTTTCTTCCTCTTACCATCTAATGTTTTCCCTTGCCACTGTCTCTGTCCGGTTTGCTCATTAAGAGATAAAAATTAACCTTATTTAAACTAATGATTATGTTCTGTAAATCTGATTTGTGACAATGTTCCATTGTAAAAAAGAGAACTGTATTGAATTAAACTGCAAGTGACCAAGAAGTGCTGATGCTTTGTCACAACTGCCCCCTTTGCAATAGTCCGTCATCCAGAGATGTACAGTATATGGTGTTTTTAGAGCACTGTAAGGAATGTAGGAGTATGATAAATGAGAAGTGGGCCTACTTTCTACCCACTTGTTCCCATACAAAAAAAAAAAAAAAAGAAAAGGCAAAGTTCTAATAGAATGCAAATACCATTTTATTGGTTGGGGAATTGCATAAAACATAAATAAAAACAGAATATAAAAACAAAATTTGATGCCTGAAATTGATCTGTTTGATCATTAAACATCTTGTCGTTATAATGTATAAAGGATTTAAAAATGATCATATTCTGTTTATATTTATGTTTTATACAACATCCCAACTTCATTAGAATTAGGGTTCTACAATGGAAACTCTTGTGATGAATCATTAATATAAACACCTCTATTAATATAACTGAAAAAATAATATTGCACTTGTATTGTACTCACTGGGAATGATGAATTCAATTTCCTCTGAAATGGAAGTTCCAAACTTGTTAGAGACATAACAGCGATAGGTGCCATGATATTTGGTGAGGTTCCCATTGTTTGGGATGATAAATGTGCCAGAACCATCTTTAGTGATCAACATGGGGTCCTGAGAGGGGTCAAAAACTTGCCCATTCTTTGTCCATTTAAATCTAGAGGTTAAAAATTAGAAATATTTAAATGAAAATAGTATAAATACATACAGATTTTAATTACAGATTATAATCTGTAATCTATTTTTTTATTAATATAGATAGCTAATATATCAAAATAACTGTCATGCACATTACAGTATGCAGAGTAATGTACAATGTGGAATCATGTACAATAAAGATTCTTTATGACATGATTTGTAACTCGCAACAACAGTCATGTGACTAATTGCCTGGTACAAAAATGTATGCAGTACAGACTGTAAAAGACAAGGTGGGTATTTAGAAATGTATTATTGGCTCATCATCATAGGATGTATAGCTCAACACAAAAAGTAAATATAAATAGGATAAGCACAAAATAAACGGCAGACTTTATGTCAAGATGGGACAGTTATCTGTACTTGTTAGTGAATTGGGGAGACTAAACATCAGTATTTGTGGATTGTATGAGACTATCTGGATTTACAAGAACGTTGCTAAAATGCTAAAGTCCTACAAGACAGTGAGTATATGAGCCAAATTTTCCACAGAAAAGCCAAGAGATATGACAAACAAGATGAAGATACTGAGAGGTTTTACAATCCCGATTCCA
>JAOUQV010330370.1:0-11377 GCA_028565295.1 Aspidoras spilotus
CTTGTCCAATTTAGCCATGAAACTACACTCCCACACTAAAATGACAGGTGTTTCAGTTTCATTGTCTAACCCCTGTATTTAATTACTAAAAGCATCTCTCATTAGATGTTCCAAAATGTCTAATGCATTTGAATGAACTTGGCAGGGTAAAACAGGCCAGAAAGGGGAACCTGGTATTACTGTAAGTGCAATCAAGTGTCTTGGATATTTCCAGAAACTTGTCTAATCGCTTATGTGAGACGATGTGAGACGATCATCTCCTGTTTTTCAGAGAGAAGAGGTTATCGAAATAATTAAATCTATTTGTGGTGAGTTTTTTTTATCTTACTAATATACCCCAAATTTCTCTTTGTTATAACTAAGTATCTATGTGCATTACAATATATATCTATATATACACCGACCACTTTATTAGGTACACTTTGCTAGTAAAAGGTTGTAACCCCATTTTATCTTTATAACTGCCTTAATTTTTGGTGGCATACATTCAACAGAGATAGTTTTCTTCAACGGTTATTTAATTTACTGTTGCCTATCTATCATTTCAAACCAGTCAACCAATTCTCTAATGACCTCCACATCAACAATACATTTGTCAAAAGAACTACAGTTTACAGGATATTTGTCCTTTTTTTTGACCATTCGCTGTAAACTCTAGAGATTTGTGTGTATATATCTGTAGTCTGATGTAGTCAGTCTCAAATTTATTGCATGAATAATAAGGTCATGTGACACTGCATTGGGGATTGTTTTTAGTCTTCACATCCTAATTAGGCTTCAGGCTAATTCTGAGACCAATTGACCATCCTTTGAAGAATCACCACTCACCCCTAGATTTCATAAAACTAAATAATAATTCATTGACTTTGAAATAAAAGTTTTCTCTTATACCAAGGAACACCTGGTTGATGATGGGCTGGCGCAGCTATTTGATTACTTACAGCGCATGGACTGCACAAGGTGTAAACCTCCTCCATACACTAGTGAACTCAGTTAGCTTTACCAGTTTACTATTTTGACGCTTGGATTAACCCCATGTGACAACCTTTTGACCTTCAGCTGGAACCTCAACTCTCTGTACACCAGAGATGTTGCAAAAACTGCCACATAAATTTCTGGGCGCTAACTATCTATCCATAGTCACTCAAGTTGTTCCCTTAACACATAGCTGGTGATTGTTGCCTTTTATTGTGCAGTGGACAATAAAAGTCCAAGGCCCTAAATGAGAGCCAACTGTGATATAACCACCTACTTCGCTTACTTTAGTTTTTTATTTTTGATTCAACAAGGAATTTTATTTAATTGCATGGATGCTACTGCATACTGAGTATTTGCATTGTAACAATCCTAACAACTATTTCCTCTCCCAGGCTGTGGTGTGACTTGCAGAATTAGTCCCCTGGAGCTAGTTTTTGTGATTGATAGCTCCGAAAGCGTGGGTCCAGAAAACTTTGACATCATAAAAGACTTTGTAAACTCCCTTATAGACCGTGTTTCAGTCAGACCCAACGGCACACATATTGGAATTGTACTGTACAGCCACATGACTGCAGTGATCAGTGATCTGTATCGACCCATGAGTCGTGAGGAGGTCAAATCTGCCATACGCCGAATGCCCTATATGGGGGAAGGAACCTATACAGGAAGCGCCATCCATCAAGCCAATCAGCTGTTCCGCTCGGCCCGGCCTGGGGTTCGTAAAGTGGCGGTGGTTATTACAGATGGCCAGGTGGACCAGAGGGATGTTGTTAAGTTGGAGGATGCGGTGCTGGAAGCACACTCTAACAATGTAGAGATGTTCGTCATCGGCGTGGTCAATCAGAGCGAGCCATTTTATGAGAGCTTCAAGAGAGAACTGGATTCCATTGCTTCTGACCCGGATGTGGAGCACATGTATTTGATTAGTGACTTCAGGACACTCACGGGTAAGTGACCTTCTCTGTTCAAAGGCCATTTTTAATGAATGCACCTAAAACCAAGCCATGATTTCAGCAACGAGCAAGTTTCAGTTTAGTTTCTACACGGAGATTCACTCGAAAGAGGCCCCGAATTTTAATATGTATTATTAATATACAGTATAATAGTAATGTCTTTACTAAATACACAGCTTACTTAAGATTTCTTTGTTCAGTCTATCGCATATGTTTAATCCTTTAGGGAATATTTATTTATATTAACTGAATTCATTTGTGACACAATGGGAATAAATGGGGAGAGAACCCAAACATTTCTAAGATTCAGGTATCAAGCAATCGTTACCCATAGTCGTGGCGTATTTTTTATTTTTTTATTCTTTCAGATCGCTTCAGACTAGCGGGAGTTCAACCAAATTCTCTTGGCATCTTTGGTGTCAAACTCCATGTATTAATTCTAATTATAAATTATAAATGACATGGAAAAGTGATTTGCTAAAACGATTTATCTAAACAAATTTGGTAGCAAACAATAAAACAAATGTGAGACTTACAATCTCCAGAAGAATTGAATCAGATTCTATTAGACACTCAGTAAAACCTTGACCAAGTGCAGTAAACAATAAAAAATATAAAAAAATGACATCTATATTGAATTAGACACTCAGTAAAACTTTTTAGTAAATTATCTTATTTTTTTACAGAGGGTCTTGAAGTATCTGATTCAGTTCATCTAGGGACTGCAACTGTCACACTTGCTTCTTTTGTTTACAACGAAACCCAGTATATTATACACTATATTTACTTTTTAACTGAATATGAAATGTTATGAAAATGTTGCCTTTAAACAATGACATTTAATGTGTTATTTAATGTATTATACATCTGCTTCACTAACATTTGTTTTGTTCTTTATTAATTCAGCCATAGAGAGTAAGCTCTTGCTTAAACTGTGTGAGAACGGTGAAAGGTCACTGTTTAGTCAAATGCCTGATCTCCTTCATGTATCCGCCGGGCCACCAGTTTATGATGAAAAACTATGGAGCAGGACGCATTCACCAACCATTAAAAAGGAACGCACACAGGTAAGACGTCTCTGTGTATAACTGTGGCCGTTTAACAATGAGTTCTTTCTGTACTTGTGACACGTACTGTCAAGTACTGTTCCATTTAAAAGTATGCATCTTGCCAAGTATAGTCCAAACTTTTGGATCGGTTCTCGTTCCGCTGATATTAATTTAAGTATACGTCCGGTGGTGACCTGTGTAAACTTGTGGCACTCAGATAACCCAGAATACATTTTGTACAAAGAAAGATTTTGGTTGTCAAAAATGCCCTTACCAGTTTGAGCTTACAAGTCTGTACTACCAAGCATGTAAGTACCTACTTGAATTTAGAAATGTCTGAAGACTTTTATCTAGATTATATAAATGGCTTAAATTATTTGCATTATTATGTATTAAAATACAACAAAGATATTAATATCTGGACCTTATGTTAGGGAGATGGTTTCTTTCAAACTTTCCAAACGCACCCTAGATACTGGCATGAAGGTAATAGATTGTTCGCTCTCTTACATCAGGCCAAAGATACAGGAACATTAGTAATAGACTACATAAGAGCTTCCATTACAGCCCAAAATTCCACAAACACATAAACAAACAAACCATCTCAAAACCCTGCATCTATACAGACATTTGTCTCTATTTACACAACCATCTGTCCATCCATACAGCTTGGAAAATATCTAAATAACATTCTCACCTTACAAAAAAATAACAAGTATATAAATTATGTGACAGTGGTGGCTAAGTGGTTAAGACAAAGGTCATGAGTTCAAATCCCCACACGGCCAAAATTGTTTGGTCCTTGAGCAAGGGCCTTTACCATCGGCTGCTCAGTGGTATGAAGAGATAAATGTAAGTTGCTCTGGATATGAGCATCTGCCAAATGCCATAAATGTAAATTATATGAAGGAACATATCCGTATAATACTCATGTATTCACACATAATACAGGTTTAGCACAAATACAATCCTTGATTTAACAGACACAGATTGGAAAATTATTGCAATATCCTTACACGTCTGTGCCAACACTTGCATCATTGCATAAAGTCTTATGTGGTATCAGTTGATATCACACACACTCGATGAGTGCTACACACACTAATCGCAAACATTGATGTCATAATCTAGCTTAGCCCAGACTCAATCTACAATAATCAACTAGAATATACACCTTTAGTAATGTGTTCCTGCAGGTGATCCGAGTAATGGTTAGAGTTAACGTAACGCTGGGCATCAAACATATGTAAAAATTCCAAATAAATAATTCCAAATAAATTCTATAACTATCTGAAATCAGGGAATGTTTTTGTGCTCACTCTGTATTATTTTCATGGGATGCAGCCAAGTGCATCAGGAAGGATTTTAGACAAAACCATCTTTACTGAGAACAAGAGCAGTCTGGATGATCTGTCACGCATTACAAATGGTTCTGCTCCATGGGAATCTTCACAGAAACCAAAACCACATGCCACCATCATCACCACAGAGCCACGCCTAATATTGACTCAGGATGAATTTACCAAAGGTAACTTGTGCACCCGGATTAAAAAATTCTAATTACATCATAATGAATTATATATTCTACAATATTCTAATTCCATTTCCATTTACAGACGATGCCTGCCTGCAACCGCTGGACCCCGGACCGTGTCGCACCTACGTGGTTAAATGGTATTACGAACCCAAGGCCAACTCCTGCGCTCAGTTCTGGTTTGGAGGTTGCCATGGTAACCGTAATCGGTTTGACACGGAGAGCATCTGCCGGAAATCCTGCATCACAAACTAATTTACTAATAAAAAAGCAAGGTTGTACTGGTCGTAAAACCAGAACATGTTTTATTTTTATTTTTATTTATTATTTTTACATTTATTTATTTATATCAAATCAAGCAGTGGATGAACACTGATAGGTTAGACTTGATAGGTGCACTAACACTAACATGCATGTATCAAACTTGGATACATATTTAGCATTTTAATAAGCTCCTTTTTACCCCAAATGCCTTAAAATTCATTTTACATAAGAGAAATAATTCATCTTGTCTTGAGAATCCTGGCTACATCTAAAAAGAAAAAAATGTCTGACAGACAGACAGCTGAATATAAATGTTATAGATAAAGGATTTAATCATTCCTTCATTCAGTCGTCATTTATTCATTAATTATCTTACGCTTAATCCACACGGAGTCACTGGCCAACCAGTGCCCACCCGAAAAGTCTAGGCCGCAAGGGCAGGAACAACCTTAGACAGGGTGCCACTCCATCATAGAGCACACATGATACAATCCCACACACATTCACACAGAAAAGGGCCAATTTAGAGACAACAATTAGCCTAGCATGCATGTCTTTGGAATGCGGGAGGAAACCCGTAGCACCTGGAGAAAACCCGCTCAAACACAGGGAAACATGCAAGCTACCCACCCGGGGATCAAACCCTGGTCCGTCTTGCTGTAAGTTGACGGCAATAACCACTGTGCCACCCCTGGATTTAATTAATATTATCAAACAATGTCACTATAGAAAATGGTGCCCATGTGAAAATTTTAGCCATTTATGGATGAGCTATTATCTAATAAATCGAGTCCTGCACATAAAAATAACATTGGTCATATATTTTGGAATAAGACTGTAATATAACAAAACGTGTAAAAAGTGAAGCACTGTGAGTAGCTATTTTTTTCCTGCACCGCAGCCACAAATAACCACAGTTAAGCCACAGTAACCTGTGCTTAAAATTACCTCAGAAGTGCTAGCTACTAAGAGTTTATTATTGCTATGCTAACGTTGCCCAGTGGCGTAAAAAAACAAACCAAACACACCAGGTTAAATTATTATTTTTATGTATTTTATTTACCGTAAAGAAACAGAATTGCAGTCCACAAATATTAAGGTTAGCTATGACAAGAGATAGACATACCAGAGTACACTTCCAGAAACGAAAATCTCTCCCAAAAAAAGTCTTGGCGTCCTGCCTAAATAATTCTGGTACCATGTGGGCAAGTCTATGTACATTTTGAGGTCATGAATATTCATGAACCCATAATGTTCATGTATATGAATAATAATAATACATTTAATTTGGTTTATTAAACTATGTGTCTATTATATTATATTTTGTCTTGCTCTACTAACTTCTCACTAGCTCACTCATCTACATAACTGATTTGGCACAGGTTTTCTCACTCTATTCCCTTTCTGATGCAATCCACCAACTTTAGAGGAATCAAGCAGCCCTAGGTTTAATCACAGGTACTACAGCTCATTGCTTTTTCCAGCAGCTCACTCTAACAACTTAAACTATCCAAGCTGCACCTAAATTCTCTAAAATCCTAAAACTCTAAACATTTCGGAGGATCTTTCATCCATAATACAAAGGGCAATCACTGGATTAGGAACACCTGGCTAATAATGGGTTGTACAGAATGCAGATGTCAGGGAACAGACTCCATAAGGAGGCAAACATCCTCCATACCCATGTCAACCCATACCCACTGTAACAGTTCTGCCAGTTCAACTCGCATCTCAGAACCACACTTCCAATATGTAACCTTCAGATGGATGTTTATTGATTGTTCTTACACCAGTGGCACCCTGGTACCAGAATATCCCACAAGTATAGCTGAAAGAACAGCACCAAAACCTACAAGCTCCAACTTCCTGTCCGCGGTCAAATTCACTCTGTTACCTATAGCCGACAAATGTACAAGGAACCACCAATACCACCAATACCACCAATTTGGGCACTTTATCAATGATCATATATCAACTTGCCAGTTGTTCCTAATCCAGTCTGTTATTATTTGAATATATACTTTTGTTTATTATATTGGTATAAATATGAAAACTCATTATCAATTTGTACTGAATAAACTGTAAATACGCTGCATTTTATTTTAAATAAATGGCGTTTTTCTTTATTCTAGCAGTCTATGGTTAATCATTTCTTTATTTTTACTGGTACTAAACTCAGTGCTTTGCTATGATGTTAGCCGTGACGGCCAGGACAAAACCTGTACCAATATCCGAAAGGTCGCAGGTGATGAGCGTAGTACTCCAACTCGTACATCCTCTGAGGTTTAATGTAGTAAAAGCTGATGGTATAATCTGAACAGTATTCTGGTCACAATTATCTCAGATATCTAGCCAGAAGAATTTACAAATACACACCTGCCCTTTCTACAAATCTATCTTCATGTTCTTTCCAGGAAAACAATACAAATATATACCAGCCATATTAGTAGGTGTACACTAATATCTTCTTGCAGCCAAATCACATGGCCACAACTTATTTATTACATTTAGTCATGTAGAGGTGGTCAAGACAACTTGCTGAAGTGCAAACTGAGGAAAAGAATGGGGATGAAATGTGATTTAGGCAGCATGGCTGTTAATGACAGATAGGCTGGCATCTTTCTGTTTTATTTATCCCATCCTGGGGTGCACTTAAAGCACTGAGAGCACTAAGCTGCCCCCGCGGACAGGGAGCAATTGGGGGTTGGGTGCCTTGCTCAACATCAATATGGGATCAATATTTGTTCCCAAGCCTTCTACCCTGTACATTAAGGCTACAGCTGCCCCTTAGCAATGGAAATAATTAGTTTTGTCTTTTCCTGTCAAAAACAGTTAGCTTGCTAGTCTAATTCAGAGGTGTTTAATTTTTATTTACCAAGTGCCACGTACAGGAAAATAAAGGCCACCAAAATATCATGTCAGCTCAAGTGTATGTGAGTGTATGTTAGCAAAATCAATCAAATGCTGTTAAACTTTGCAAACAGACAAACTTCCATTAATATAAATAATAAAGTATTCCTTTTCCCATTGCATTAGAAAGTTTTAATTTGAGTTTTAAATTGATTAAGGTTCTGCCATTTTTTTGTATTTAATGTCTTTTTGTTAGAGAAGCTGTCTTGTTTAAAATAATGTTCAAGCTAAGATGTACAATACAGCAAGATTCAATTTTCATATGTGGGCCATAATCTAGTATGTTTATGGAAATTTCTGAGTGTCAATTAAAAATGGACTGCTGGGACCAATAGTTTGAATACCTCTAGCCTACAATAAAAAAAAATATTATTATTATACAATTAAGAAAAACAGGGAATGTGTATGATATAATAGCAAAATCCGGAGGCGATATTATTATCATCTAAAGAGGCATGCAATAATTTTTCCCATGTGTATGGCAGGCAAAATGCAAGCTGTCATTTTTTGGAACCCCATATGACACTTTAGTGAGGGTTTTTCAACCAAGGGGCACAAGGGGGTCCCAATCTTAGTCTGTCATGTGTCATGGGGAAAATAGACAGGCATGGGTATTGGATACGTCTAAAACTACTGACAAAAATAAATAGAAGCATTACTTGCACTTACTTATGTGGGTCAATAGTAACTGTATCCCCAGATTTGTTTCCCAGAGGCTGGAGGGATCAAGTCCATTTCTGGAGTAAAGGTGTAAAATGTTTCTCTCATATTCCCATTTCTGGTATCAATTGGATTAACCTTCATGTTCTGCATGCAGTTTCCATGGCCATGTCCTCCACTGGGCGGATGTGTTTGCACTGTCCTGAGCTGAAACCTTGGACAAACCTGGTGGAATTAGCTCAGAAGAAAAAACATAATTTACATAAATTTCAGAATGCATTAGAGCAGGAGAGTCAAACTTAATTTCATTATAGGCCACGTCAGTGTTCTCCTTGCGTATAGTCCTGCTTCCAAAACATCTTGAACCTATTTCCAAGGTAGATGGGCTGGTCGGTGTGGTATCTGCTGCAGGATCACCATGAATGTGTCGTTGTCGGCATTGAGGAACCACTTGGCATCATCGAGGTGGTATGCACCGAAGTACTGGAAGGCTCAGATGGTTTTCCAGTAGAGATGGTGTCCATTCTTGGTTCTGTGCGAGTAAAACAGAATGTAATAGAACCCACTCAGAAGGGCGGTCACACACTTGATTTTATATTAACATTAGGATTAAATATAGACAATATAGTTACACTTCCACAATCTGACCTTATTTCAGACCATTATCTTATCTTATTTAAAATTACTATGACTCAAAATAGTAGCGTTTTATGCCTGTACAGGTTCAAACGCACATTTACAACAAGTACCGCAGATAAACTCCCAAATTTATCAACTATGACTGTATCACCCTCAACCTCACTGAGCTTAATCAGGCAGCTGAGCACTTAGATTTAATATTTCATTGTACTCTGGATAGCGTAGCCCCAATTAAAAGAAGCCCCAATTAATAAAAAAAAACTTTACTTAAAAATGTACTACCGGAGATAATCAAAACTCTCAAAAATGATCAATACCTCTCTCAGTACTGACCCTAAATCATTTAAATTAGCAGTTATCAAACCTATGATTATAAAACCTAATCTTGACCCCTGCCAGATGTCAAATTACAGACCAATATCTAACCTCCCCTTCCTCTCCAAGATCCTAGAAAAGGTTGTACCACAACAGTTATATTTATACCTGAATAAAACTAATATTTTTGAAAATTGTCAGTCAGGATTTAGGCCCCATCATAGCAGAGACAGCACTGGCGCTGCATATATATATATATATATATATATATATATATATATATATATTATTGTTATACTAGTTATTATTCTTATATTAATGTTATATATTATTGTTTGTTATAGAATAATGTATTAGATGTATACAGATTTTAGGCATACAGGTTTTAATCCCCAAGTTCATAGGGCGGGTCATGATCCAGCACAAGATGCGAACATTTAGTGCTGCTTCATTACGTCTTCTGAAAATCTAACCTAAAAACTGATCTACATTACAAACTGCAAGAAATAATCCATGTGATGATACAAATAGAAACAATTACAAGCAAGACAATTCCTACCAGATAAAAATATTCCTAAATGATGGAAAGCCTGAATAGAACAAGTCACGGTAAATACAGTAAATGATCGAGTGATCTAAGTCCACATCATCAAAATACAATGCAATTGGAACATCTCTATACAAGGCCAGATGTGTTTGTGTGAGTTCAGTGAACATGAGGCATGTACAGGTGCTGGTCATTAAATTAGAATATCATGAAAAAGTTGATTTATTTCAGTAATTCCATTAAAAAAGTGAAACTTGTATATTACACACATTCGTTACACACAGACTGATATATTGCTATTGTTTATTTCTTTTAATTTGATGATTATAACTGACAACTATAAAAAGAAAATTAGACAGAAAACAGAAAATTAGATTATTGCTTTAGACCAATACAAAAAAAAAGATTTTTAGAAATTCTGGCCAACTGAAAAATATTAACATGAAAAGTATCAGAATGTACAGCACTCAATACTTAGTTGGGGCTCCTTTTTGCCCAAATTACTGCAGCAATGCAGCTTGGCATGTCGATCAGTCTGCGACACTGCTCAGGTGTTATGAGTCAAGGTTTCTCTGATAGTGGCCTTCAGCTGTACTGCATTGCTGGGTCTGGCATATCACATCTTCCTCCCTACAACACTAAAACTTCCCGGTAGCCAGCTGCATTGGCCTTGGACCTCAGAAAACACAGTGGGCCAATACAAGCTGATGACATGGCTCCACAAACCATCACTGACTGTGGAAACTTTAAACTAGACCTCAAGTGACGTGGCTTCTGTGCCTCTCCTCTCTTACTCCAGACTCTGGGACCTTAATTTCCAAAGGAAATGAAAAATTGACTTTCATCAGAAAATGTAACTTTGGACCATTCAGCAGCAGTCCAGTACCTTTTGTCTTCAGACGCTTCTGCTCAAGAGAGTCTTGATACAAGGAATGCGACAGCTGAAACCCATGTCTTGCATATGTCTGTGCACGGTGGATCTTGAAGCACTGACTCCAGTCTTTGTGAATCTCCCCCACTTTTTTTAAATAGGTTTTTTCTTCCCTTTGCGAGGGACATGTAAGTTGATTAGATTAGAGCACCAGGTGTCTTCAATATTAACCTTGTTCTAATTTTCTGAGATACTGTTTTTTTTAAGTTGTCAGTTATAAAGTTAAAAGAAATAAGCAATTGAAATATATCAGTCTGTGTGTATTGAATGTGTGTAATATACAAGTTTCACGTTTGAATGAAATTATAGAAATAAATTAACAATTTTTTATGATATTCTAATTTTATTACCAGCACCTGCGTGTGTATATAATATATACGTGTGTGTGTGTGTGTGTGTGTGTATGTATCTTCTTTCTGCCTCTCCCTTTTATCAGGGGTCGCTACAGCGTGCCAACCATACATGTGTGTATATATATATATGTATGTGTATATATATATATATATATATATATATACACACACACACACACACACACACACACACACACACACAGGGGTTAGACAATGAAACTGAAACACCTGTCATTTTAGTGTG
>JAOUQV010330396.1:0-11374 GCA_028565295.1 Aspidoras spilotus
ATAAGTTACATCTGGCCCTTTAAGGACAGCCATTATGCTGATGTGGCCCTCGGTGAAAATGAGTTTGACACCCCTGTTTTAGAATATCACAATAAATCTATATGCATCCTTGACAGAAACTTGGAATGTGCAAAGAAATTTACAACAATTAAAAAAGGCAGAATGAAATTAAGAGGTGCTTATTTTCCAGCCGTATTTGTGCAAGCTCCATCATGCCATCGGCATCTCCATCGCTCTACTGGCCTTTCCGTTGTTCTGCTGCACTTATAGAAATATTATTATTCCCTAATATTATATTGCATATGTAATTATGTTAAAAATAACAGAATTCTATATGTTGGGTTGATTAATTACAGGAAGTTAGTTCTGTAACATAGGCATTGTTTTGGTATGAAAAATCAGACATGGATCAGAAAAAGGTATTTGCAAGTTCTGCTGTAACTTGGTCAGACAATCAGCTCCTTTTGCTGACGAGGTGAAAATAGTTATGCCTGCACTAGTTCTCTAGTATTTAAATATCCTCTAGGTGGGGTCATCAGCAAGGTCTACCACTGTTTTGTCAGTTAACTTGATGACAATGGTACAGTTGAAGGGGGTCATGCAATAATGGGTGTACTGTGAGTACTGCAGGGGGCTCAGGACACAACCCTGGGGAGCTTCAGTGCTGAGAGTGTGGAATATTAACCTGACAGAACTGCTTGTTTTATGTGAGTCAGAAAATTGAAGATTCAGTCACGCAGATATTGATGAAAACCCAGGTCTTCTAACTTGCTGTCGACAAGCAGCATTTTAACATAATTACAACTCCCAGAGTCCATGTGAAAGTGTTGTGTGTAGATTGGTGGTAGAATCATCTGTAGAATGGTTTGGACGTTGGGCTGTATGATATGGTGATATACAGTTGTGTTAAAAATATCAGTCCAGCATGATTAATCAGATTATTCCGTATTTTTAGAAGAAATTATATTATTATATGGCAAATAATTTATCTATAGGTATAGTAGAGTTGTAGATAACCTACAGACCCAACATTCATGATATGCTTCTGGTCGGTGTACTTGTTATTTAATTGTCACAGTGGATAATGCTGTGGACTCACAGCAAGAAGATCCCGAGTTTGAGTCCCGGGTTTTATGATCCAGGAAATTTCTCTATGCATTTTGCATGTTTTCCCATTTGTGGGAAAACATTTGTGTGGGTTTACTCTGGTTTCCTCCCACAGTCGATAGACATGCACGCTAGTTAAATTGAAAATGCTAAATTACCATTGACTTGTATAATATATATATAACTTTGTTTATATAATGTGAAACGTGTGAGTATGACCTTGTTCTTGTAATTGAAATGGCCATTGATGCTAAGGATGAGGTTAATCAATAAACAATATAATTAATGTAAATTGCATGTTTAACATATCAGTGTAAATTTCATTATTTCTGTGAGGAAACAGGTGTGAATTAGGTGGCCCTTATTAAAGTATAAAGCCAATACATGCATTTCTTTCAGAAGACTTGAGAAAATGGATTATTCCAGACATTGATCAGAAGAGCATACTTTGATGAAAATTTTATTGAAGAGGAAATACATAAGGAATTGCGGAAAAGAATCGGCTACTCAGTTAAAATTATCTCCATTGTATTAAAATGAAAACCAAAACGAGATGTGAAAAAAAACTGAAGAATGGATAGAAGAATAGCCAAAATGGCTTTACTTGGCCAAAGATTATCTAAAGTTGCCTGTGAGTACTGTGACAATTAAGACACCTGTGTGAAGTTAATCTATTAGCAGGAAGTCCCCACAAAGTGACTGTTAAAAAAAAAAAAAAGACATGTACTGAAGAGGATGCAATTTACCAAAGAACTGATAAAATTTAGATTTTTGTTAGGTCTAGTAGAAATTATTTATTGCATACCAGGGATTATGGATCAGTTTACATTTATAAAAATACTTGGTCTCGTTGCCTCATGCTGAGAAGGAAATGTTTTTAAAACCGCGACCCCAAACATTCCAGTAATTAAGCAGCGTCTTGGTTCCAGACCAACAAAATTAGTTATGGATTGGCCAGCCTAATCCCCACACCATAATCTGATGGAAAACCTGTCATCTGAAATAAAAAATGCTGTTTCTGATTTAAAACCAAGTAATTAATAATTATAATCCTGGACCATACCTGTTCACAGCATCACAATTTGGCTATCCTACACAGTCTGGCACTTAGTAGCACATGCACTTTATGTATTAGTTTGTTTTAATTTATTCATATTAGTCTTGTGTTACACATCACGTGTATGTATATTTGTTTATGCACATAATATGCCAATAAACCATCTATGGTTTTATTGTCTAAATAAAAATCAAGGCTATGCTGGAAAACTCATTTGTTCAGTCGCACATTTAAGCAGTGGAAAATCTGAACACAATATAATCACTTGAGGAATTTATTTGTACAATGTAGTCAAATCACAGTTAAAGCAAAATAACTAAAAAAAAGTGTTTACTTTCCACAGGTCTGTTGGTCCTGTGTGTGTGGGAGGAGATGTGCATGTGCGTAATGGGGTGAGAGCTTACAGGGAACAATGTCACTGAATAAAATACTTCAATTACTGTTAATTATTTTAACTGGTTTAACTGTGTGATAATTAACAGATAGCTTAATTTACAAGAGGCCACAATTTACTGATGCCAGAAACTGTCATTAAAATATCTCGGGTTAAGTGCTGCATTTGTTAAATTCGCAAATCTTATGGCAGAAGCAATGTGTTAGTTGTGCGTTTGGTCTGTCCGGGTGGCCGAATTATTATCTGTCTTCCGGGGTCAGCTCTCCTTGCCGTCAATTGTCAGAGTGAATGAAATAGCTACATAGGTGAAATTATGATGAAATTATGCGAAGACCATGACTAGCACGGAACTCTTGCTAACTGCTACGATCAACACATTGATACAATACAATCAAAAAGTGCAAATTTTCATCGTCAAGTTTGCTCTTGGATTTTAATTCAGTATATGCAGAAATGTATTTTACAGAGAGCATATACACTTACTGTAGTAAGTGTATTTTACAGAGAGCACTTACTACAGTATTTAAGAGCTAACGCCCGGTTCTTTGTGTGAAAGCTATTTATATGGCGAATCTCGCACTTTATGTAAAATAGGTCTGTTATAGAGTTGAAATGACAGCAAAGCCTTTATTGTCCTACCCTTATTTACTAGTCTTGGACTACTGTGTATTTAACAGTGAGTGTGTGTATAAACCCAATATGCAGTTACTGCTGAGACATTTGTATTTGTGCATTTTACACTCCAAGGATCTAAACTAAACTCATGCATAATTTGTCAGGCCATGACTTATGTTTCAATATTGCATTTATTTAAATATTTTCTTTTTCCCCCAGGGGGTAAATCGTACTGTGCCCTCACAATCCACCTCCATGATTTTTGCTTTACCCACCAAGGTGGTTTCAGAAGCTGGACCTACAACCGAGTATATTGGATATAACAGAGTCCCTGAGCTGCAAAAGCTCTTTCAGGTATTATTGTGATTTATTTTTTTGTGCCACAACAGTACATGACTGTATAATGAACATATGCATAATATTTTGGCTATAATTTCCTTAGAAAACTAGACTGTATGTACATATTATAGGGAAAGTTACAGAAGTCAAGTGTATAGACTTTTTTTGTTTTCTGTTTGGAAATGATCTGCTTTCAAGTGCGATATTGATGTGTGCCAGATTGCCTAGCTTGCCATTTTCATTTTTGCTCAGTCTAAATGTATTAGATTTAGCACCCAACCTTGCACTGTGCAGCAGGGTTCAGTCATGTTGGGACAGAAAATGGTATTCTGTTCTACTTGGAAGCTGACATATATCACAAATGTGTTGGGATATAATTAACACTGTTTACAGGTTGTATCTGTAAATGTTTAATTGTAAATTTTGAAACTACTCGATCTTACTCTATACCAAACTAGGTCGACCTCGCAACGGGCAATTTGCCATGGTCCCTGACCCAGAGTGTTTCATCATTTCACGTAAATTCTGGTATACAACTCTATCCGCCACCACGTTAGTGAAAGCTTCAACAGCACATCTGATACTGTCAATTCAACTTCACATCTGAGTAATATGTAATATTTATCCTGACAATTCGCCAACCTCATTAAGTCATATACATTTTTTTTAACAATATATTCGACATGTTACTGTGCAGTGCCTTGCCTGGATTTTGTGGCCAGTTCTGTAGTTGTAGCTCCACCCTTTGTTAATTAGTATATATTTGCATGGTGGTCAACTTGAAAATTAATATACAAAGTATAAAACGGAAAATAAATCAGCACTAGGCGGTATGTTTTATTTTCATTTTTTTTTACATTTTTTACTTTTTGTCCATGAAATGGCTAAAAACGAAAACAGTCCCCATTACCGTTTTCATAAAAATTTTGACCTTGAAATACCAGCATAGTTTTTAAAATGAAATATCAAAAAGGTTTTTTAATTTTCATTTTAATTTTTTCAGCGCTTACCCAAGCTTGAGTGAAAAATGTAATTGAAAATTAATTCATCGCATTTCATTTGATAATTTTGCAAACGTTTAGAAAAAGATCTATCCAAGCAATATCTTTGGGACATCTCTGCTTATTTCAGTAAAACAATGCGAATCCATGTGCTACAACAGCATGGCTTCATAGTACAAACCTGATTTTAGGTTGGGACAATGCAAAAAGTACTGGAAATAAAAATGGAAAGCAATAATTTACAAAACTCGATATTGTATTCCCAATAGAAATGGACAACATATCAAATGTTGAAAGTGAGACAATTTTATGCCAAATATTGACGTCTTCTCTGGGCCAAGGCTCATTTAAAATGGACTGCGGCAAAGTGGAAAACTGTTCTGTGGTCAGACGCGTCAAAATTTAAAATTCTTTTAGGAAATCAGGGATGCCATGTCATAGCGACTAAAGAGGAGAAGAATGACAAGTTATCAACGCTCGGTTTAGAAGCCTGTATTTCTGATGATATAGGGTTTCAGTACTGTGTGCATTAGTGTGTGTTCACTATGCTGACAGGTATATCGAGGTTCTAGAGCAACATGTGCTCCCATCCAGACGACGTCTCTTTTAGGGAAAACCTTGCATTTTCCAACATGACAATGCCAAACCACATACTTTATCAATTACAGCATCATGGCTGGGTAGGAGAAGGGTCCGGGCACTGAACTTCCTATATATATCATTTGACGCATCATAAAACGAAAGATATGACAAAGACCTAATATAGATAGATATAGATATATAGAATATATGATATAAACTTCCTGTTTGTGGCACATTAGTATATGTGAGGGCAAGAACTTTTCAAGGTGGGTGGTGACCATGGGGGCTATTTTGAAGTCAGCCATTTTGGATCCAACTTGTCACATAAAAATTATTGGGAATTTTACAGGAAATTAAGGTTTTAATGAACCATTATTCTTTCATGTCTTATTTACACGCTTCTCTTTGTTTACAGCCATTGACATGTCACAAAGGTTAACACGTGAGGAGTGGATAGAAATTGTGTTTGTGCTCACATTATGTCTGGTGAACGCAGTACCCAGGTCATTTCAGCAGATTTCGATGCAAGACACCCTATGAGCCTAGCACACACTGCATTTCACTTGGAAGCAGCATCAGTCGAGCATCTCTTCGACAGATATTAGCTACTTTCAAATGGCACCCTTTCAAACTAGAGCTGCTGCAGCATCTCAACGAGGATGGCTCAAATTTATGTGAATGGTGAAGTTACCGAACAAAACCACCGATATTGGTCTGACACTAACCCACATTGGAAAGATCTCTCTAAGACTGTTGGAACACAAACATTAATGGTATGGTGTGTTATATGGGGTACAAACATAGTGGGGCCATTCTTCATAAATGGATACCTCAAGGCCACTGGATATGTGAAATTGCTACATGATGTATTTCCCTCTTTATGCACTGAAACTGGCACGTTTTTCCAGCAAGATGGTGCACCACCACATTATGGGTGTCAGGTCCGAGCATTCCTAGATAAAAAGTTTCCTGGAAAGTGGATTGGTTGTTGTGGGCCAGTTGAATGGGCCCCAAGGTTTCCAGATCTGACCCCTTAGACTTTTATCTTTGGTGTCATCTAAAGGCAATTTTTTATGCTCTGAATATACAAGATGTGCAGCACTGGAGGCCTGTGCTAGCATTTCTTCTGCGGTGTTGCTATCAGTGTGTGAAGAGTGGGAGAAGAGGTTTGCATTGACAATTCAACAAAATGGGCAGCATTGTGGGAAGTTAATATCACTAAACCATTCCCATTTTATTTAGGCGTATCCATATAAATGGCCCACACTGTGCAACCTGTACTTTGCCTCAATTTTTTTAAATCGGGTTTGTAAGAGTGCGGGTACTTAAATGGCCTACCTGCAGCCCAGACAAAATATGCCAAAATATGTGGCAAAATAATAATTTTTCCATTTGAACATTAAATACCTTGTCTTAGTAGTGTAAATTGCATATGGCTTGAAAAGTATTTGCAAATCATTGTATTTTGTTGTAGATGGTAGATACCCCACAAGCTACCACATTTTTTACAATGCTTGAGCGTTAGTTTCGAAAGTCTCCACAATACGCAATCTGCAAGATTAAATACACCAGACACTTTCAGATTACTTACATTTCTCCAGATTGTGAATAAAATGGTTAACAGTGAGAGCCCATTGCTATGTTAGTGCTGCTGCAATTTTAGCCCAACTCCATTCTATGTTAATTACGTTGTAGACATGCATGCTGTTGCCATAACTTTAGCTGATCTAGCTGATCAACCATAACTTTTTAGCTTATCAACCATAATTGGTTGAAGTTTTTGAGTTATGAAACATGAAACCCGGCAAAGAATGTCGCAGACATCCGCAGTTAACTTTAACGTTAGCTCTGTGTACATAAACAACGATAGAGATACTTGTCTACAGTAAATCTACTAAATTTAATTTCTCTAGTTATTTTGGCTTTTGAGTATTTAAGCATGAAATTGTAAGGACCTTGTACGTGTCTGAAACAGATTCAGACAGGTGCACGAGAAACATAGTGGACAACACCAACAGATGACATGGCTCCCCAAACCATCACTCACTGTGAAAACTTTAAACTAGACCTCAAGTGACATGGATTCTGTGCCTCTTTCCTCTACCTTCAATTCAATTTATTTATTAAGTGCTTTTAACAATGGGCATTGTCCCAAAGCAGCTTTACAGAAAACGCAAGAGAATAGAGTTAGACACGATCAACTATGTAATGGACAATTCAAACACGAGAGTAAGCAGGAACTCCGGCAGACTAGCGCTATGGCAGCATAATTGCAGGGTAGAACCAGAAGGTGACAGACATATGGGAGCCCTGGGACATAAAGCAGCCAGCTACTCCATTGTCAACAAACCTGAGTGACCTCGTGATGGTGGCCGGGCATCCGAACATCCCAGTTTACCAAAACACTTTATGACCATGAACCTTCCAGCTCTGAGCCCTGAACTATGGGGAACTATGAAGGATATGCTTGACTAAATAAATACGTTTTCAGCCTAGACTTGAAGACTGAGATTGTGTCCGAGTCCCAAACACTAACTGGAAGACTATTCCATAGATGTGGGGCTCGATAAGAGAATGATCTTGCCCCTGCTGTAGTCCTCATAATACGAGGTATTGGCAAATAGCCTGCGCCTTTTGATCGAAGTGGGCGTGGTGGATCAGACAAGAGGGCATTACAATAATCCAACCTAGAGGTAACAAATGCATGGACCAGTTTCAGCATATTTCTGATCTTAGCAATGTTTCTAAGGTGAATGCTATCAAAGTAAAGGCTAGAATCAATAATCACGCCAAGGTATTTTACAGCTGTACATGGTGTCATTGAAAAAACATCCAGAGACATTAAAATATCAGAAACTTCTAGCTGCCTGTGGTCCTAACACCAGTACTTCAGTTTTATCAGAGTTAAGTAAAAGAAAATTGTTTAACATCCACTGTCTGATGTCCTTTGCACATTCCTTAAAGGTGGTGTCTGTTATCAGGATTGGCTGACACATATAACTGTATCGCATAGCATTACACTGAACCATGACAGGGCTGTTCCTTTAATTCCAACAACATTTTCTAGCCTATGAAGAAGAATAGCGTGATCGGTAGTGTGAAAAGCTGCACCTAGGTCAAGCAATATAAGCATGGAAAGATAACCCTGATCATAGGCCAGTAGCAAATCATTTACAACTTTAACCAGCGCTGTCCCTGTGCTATGGTGGGGCCTAAATCCTGACTGAAAATTTTAAAAAATATTATTTTTATTCAGGTATGAACGTAACTGCTGCGCTAATCTAATATAAATGTTGTAGATTTTGATGATGAAACTAGTGAAATTAACTCAGTCTCTTGGAGAGGATTAAAGTATGATAATCTCTGGTCTAAAGTAAATAAATTGACATCTAGTTGACTTGAATTACTCGGATTAAGATTTAGTGTTGATTTTGTACCGTATATTTTCAACTTTATTACTAAAAAAATAAAGTCGTTGCAACTACAACCTGATGGTGGAAATGCATCTGCAGTGGTATTCCTAGTTAGATTTGCTAGGGTATTAAATAAAAAGCGAGGAATTATTTTTGTTTTCTTCTATTAGCGAGGAGAAATATTTTGCTCTTGCAGCACCAAGAGCTCTAAGACTCTCCTTCCATGCTAATTGATGAACAAAAGGTTTTCCTGGTGGTCTGTTTTAGGGTCTGTGTGAAAACATTATACTATGGTGATAGTTTTTTCTCTTTAATTAATCTTCTTTTAATTGCCACTATGCTATCCAGAGTACAGCGACATATTGAATGTAGGTGCTCAGTTGCCTGGTTAAGCTCAGTGGGGTTGGAGGGCGATACAATTAAGAGTTGATATATTAGGGAGTTTACTAACTTGTAAATGTGCTTTTGAGCCTGTACTGGTGTGAAACACTACTATTTTGATACATAGTAATTTTAGAAATGCAACATTTACTTTCATCAGATAACTTAACTTTGGACCACTTCGCAGCAGTCCAGTCTCTTTTGTCTTTAGATGCTTCTGAGCTGTCTTTTGTTCAAGAGTGGCTTGACACAAGGAATGCAACAGCTGAAACCCATGTCTTACATATTGTCTTGCACGATGGTTTTGAAGCACTGAATCCAGCGGCAGTCCAATCTTTGTGAATCTCTCCCCACATTTTTGATTTGGTTTTGTTTCACAGTCCTTTCCAGGTGCTGTTATCGCTAATGCTTCTATACTATTTTTCTATATCTTTTCCTTCTCTTCTCCTCTGTATTAATGGTCATGGACAATGAGATCTGTGAAACAGCAAGCCTCTTTAGCAATTATCTTTTGTCTTGCTATGCTTGTGCAAGGTGTCAGTGGTCGTCTTTTGAACAACTGTCAAGTCAGCAGTCTTCTATATGATTGTGGATCCTGCAGAACTAAATTGCAGGACCATTTAATGGTTGTTGCAGGTTTTGTGTTAAGTAGCTTGTTAGCGTGTGGCACCAGGTGTCTTTAATATTGAACCTTTTCACAATATTCTAATTTTCTTAGATACTGAATTTGGGTTTATTATTAGTTGTCGATTGCGCCCTGGGAATTTCTGTATGGAGTTTGCATGTTCTCCCCGTGTTCGCATAAATATAACAAATATTAGTTGTTGATTATAAATAATCTAATTAATAGAAATAAACACTTAAAATATATCAGTCTGTGTGTAATAGATGCATGTAATATACATTTTCATGATATTTTAATTTTATGACCAGCACCTGTATTTGAAGGCCATATTGTCCACCCTACTTCAAACTCTTATTTACTTTGTTATTAACATTCTTCTTCCTCTTTCATACTGTTCACAGAAAGCTGATGGTGTACCTATTCACCTGAAGCGTGGTGTCATGGACCGGCTACTGTACAGGACTACAATGGGCCTGACTATTGGAGGAACATTGTATTGCTTAGTGGCCTTGTACTTTGCTTCTCAGCCCAGAAAACATGAGTAACATGTTTTAAATACAGTTCAAAGGAGGAGCAGCAGTTAAGACCATTATTCTTCTGTGAATGACCAAGTTCAGAGACTTTTTTGGATTAGGAAGCTGGTGCTTTGCACTCGAGTATGTAAAACATCTAAGCTAATGTAATCAGGGTCTCTACGGCAATGTTTTACAGAAATGATTTTCTGTTTTTAATGAACTATGGAACGCTCATAACATCCAGATATGTAAGCGTAGTCTCACTGAAGACCAAAGTATGCTTGTATACGTCTTAGTGTTCACACACTATTTCATGGTCATTAATCTGCAAAGTGTAATTTGGCTGAATGATGTTCTTCAAACCTTCATTTACAATTATTTTCTTAATAAAAAAATGAACAAATGGTTTATAATGTGAATTTCTTTTGATAATTAGTAATATATATTGCATTAAGTAGAAAAAAAATAAAAAGCTATGTACATTGAGAAAAGGTAGTCTTATGAATCATGCTATAAAAACTTAACAAGGATATACTTTATCAGCAAATTGGAACATGTTTCATTGCCATAATCTTAAATTCACATCTGGTGCAGTAGGTTCAATTCAATTTTATTTATAAAGCGCTTTTAACAATAAGCATTGTCCCATAGCAGCTTTACAAAAAATGTTTTATTCCAGATGAGTAACTTCCTTACTCCCTGAGTGAGTAAGAAAAAACCTTGAGAGGAATCAGACTCATAAGGAAACCCATCCTCATTTGGGTGATGTAATCTGTATACATCTTGTATACATGTATACATACATAATTATATAACTAACAGCAATATATGCATATATATATATATATATATATATATATATATATATATATATGCATATATTACACATACATACACAACATACATACCATATACATAATTTCATAACTAACAATAATATATAACATTTAGCATAATAGAGTGAATGGGCAGTCGGAGGGAATCCAGTGGGCGCAGGGTTGCCGACATCTGGTTACTCCGCCGTATTCGGTGTAGCTCATCCGAAAGAGTGGAGGAAAGAGAGAGAGGATACAAAAGAGAAAAGGGGGGGAGGGAAAGAGAGGAGTTAGACACGATCAACTCTCTAATGGACAATTCAAACACAAGTTGTGCAGAGAGCATAGGCATGAGGGAGCAATGGGACATAAAGCAGCCAGCCACTCCGTCAACAAACCTGAGTGAACTTGTGAGAGTGGCCGGGTGACAGCATCCATACATCCCTGTTTACCAAAACACTCTATGACCAGGAACCCTCCAGCTCTGAGCCCTGAACTATAGGGGACTATGAAGGATATGCTTGACTAAA
>JAOUQV010330403.1:0-11374 GCA_028565295.1 Aspidoras spilotus
CCACAAGCCTACGACTGCCCCAGGTAGTGGAAAAGTATAGAAATGTGGAGGAGGTCAGATAGGTATGATGGGACAAGGTTAAGAATGGACATAAATATGTGCAGGAGGATTTTGAATTGAAGTCTGAATTTGATCAGATGCCAATGAAGTTGCTGTAGAACTTGAGAAATGGGTGATAATGCAAGCAGCTACATTTTGTACCATATATAGATTTTCTGAAGGGATTTGTTTGGGAGAACAAAGAGAATAAAATTGCAATCATCAATAAGTGAAGTAAGACTAAAAGAGGTGTGGGGGGAAAGAATTACGAAAGAAATGTTATTTCTTAGATAAAATTATGCATTCCAGGTAATATTGTTGATATGTGAGTAAAATGGAGTCTTACCAAGGATTATCCCCAGATTTTTAACCTGAGAAGGGTAACACTGAAGAATTGTCAATAGTAAGGTGAGGGAGAAATTGACTAAGATCTGATTTTATTTAGATTGTGAAGGCAGAGGGTGGGAGTAAAGAGTTTACTTTGGTAGATACAGTAAGTAGAGCTGGGTGCCATCTGTGAAGTAAAGAAAACAAATATTAAATTTGAGAAAGGTGTTTTTCCAAGGGGTAAGAAGTAGGTGGTGAAAAGAAGGGGCCACATGATACAACCTTGGGGCACACTTGAAGTGACAGGATAGGAGTTATATATGAAGAACTTCAGTTTAATTAACTTAGTATGTATGGAACCAAGAGAGAGCGATAAAAAGTGGTGATGGCGATGGGAGTGGGACCAAACAGTTTCATTCACAGTACATTCAAATGAGCATCCTACCCCCAAAAAGATGGTGTTACCTCTTTTGGCCGAAAAAAACAAACTCTTTTGGATGTAAAATGCAGCTGTGAGTTTTTTTAATGGGTTTCTTGAATGTGCAGCCAATTTCATGTCACATCACAGCATCTCAGAGGGATTAAGGTCTGGGTGTTAACTCAACCATTCCAGGACTGTCCATTTTTCAGTCAGCCAGTGCGTGCTGGATTTACTGGTATGTTTTTTCGCCCTTGTCATGTTGTAGGGTCCAGTTTCGCCCCGATTTAATTTTTTGTATCTCCTCCACTGCATCTGGGCTGGATGGACCGCATGGATATGTGTGACGAAACAAAATAGCAACACACAGTATTAGGGCTTTAATTTCAAAAATGTTGAAGCTTAAACATTCACTTCTAATCTGCACTAGCTCAGAAGACTTAACTGTAATTCTTATATACACTACTGAGTCTTAGTAGTTCTCTGAGATGTTTATGTTTATTGATTCAACATTATTAAGGCTGTACAGAATGAATAATATAATACAAACATCAATAAAATACAAATATGTTTGCAAGTTCCTTCAAAATTAAGCACCTCATATAACAGAACACTCGAAAACATAATGAAGGCTGCTGCATTTTTTGGGAAAAAAAATAAGCACGTTTGAAAAGAAGGGTCTCCAGCACTGTCTGATTCTCCAAGACACTCAGCAAAGTTAACACATTGTTCCTCTGAACACTATTTAAGGCAAAAACACTGAATATTGGATTACTTTGGTTCGCTACTGTTTGCTTCCAGTATAGTATTTTATTTTATATATAATTACACTATATAGTCAAAAGAACGAACTCACCACACTTAACAAATAAATCACTCTCAGAATGTCACTGAACTCCAGCCTTGAAATTTCCCTTGCTACTCTCAAATATTCCACAGTCAAATTTTGGTAATATTTCAACAAAGTAGAAGTGATTGGATATTCTAGTAACTCAGCCACAAAGTGGTAGGCCACATAAACTGGCATATTTGGGTCAGCAGATGCTGAGGAGCATAGCGCACAGAGGTTGTTAATAAAGTCGCTACACGCTCGAAAGTGCATAGAGAGCTTCATGGAATTGGTTTCCATGGCCAGGCAACTGCAGCCAAGCCTTACATCTCCAAGCACCATGCAACGCATTATATGCAGTTGTGTAAAGAACAACGCCATTGGACTCTGTAAAACTAGAGCCATTTTCTCTGGAGTGACAAATCACGATTATCCATCCAGCAATTTCACTGGCAAGTCTGGGTTTGACAGTTGCCAGGAGAATGGTAGTTGTCAGGAGAAAACTAAGCTGAGGAGAGATTGCTTTTCAGGCCATCTCATCCAACATCACTGTTCCCACTCCCAAGTGGAAAGCATTCCAAGAAGAGCTGGAGCTGCTAAGGGTGAGCGGGCATTATATTAAACCCTATGAATTAAGAATGGGAGGACGGTCCAGTTTAAATGTTTGTGAAGGCTGGCGAGAGAATACTTTTGAAAATATAGTGTATATTGATTAAGTTTGAATGGTTATCAAATATGACTTTAGAGGTTTTCTAAAGTTTTCTAGAGGAAGTAATAGAATTAGACAAAATTGAGGAGAGACATATAAATATGATTAAATGTTTAAGCATGAGACTTAACCTAAAATCTTTCCAGCCGATTTCGTTGCTGTATTTGAGAAACAACTGAGATAACATGGAGATTTCTTTTTTTTTTAGTTTGGTGACAAAGCCATTACACAGAATCAAGACAATTGTTGCATGTTGAATGGTTCATGTCTCTTTTCATTTCTTTCATTGTTGTTCATTCTATTCTCTTCTTCTTTCTCTCTGAGCTCTGCTGCCTCTGCGATCCTCTGAGATTATTTGTTGCCTCTGGGAGCATTTGTTTTTCTCCTTGGAAGCACCCATTGGCTGCAAACCATATTCCCTTTCATTGGCTTCTTTTTATTTTATGCAAATTGACTGTGATGCTTACGCGTGTATTATCACACCCAAGCAGAGGGTGTGTGTATTTATTTATTTTTAGCATAGGTCCTTTTTTGGGGCGCTTCGGAGCAGAAGTGATGCTTTTGGTGAAGGTATATACATCAGCTTTGACTAAGGGTTGCTAATACACCTTATGCATGATTCCTCACCTCAGTGTGTGTATGTTGTGTAAAAGTAAGACTGTGGGTGTGCGTGGGGGGTTATCAGAGGAAGGGTTGGGTTGGTATAAGAGAGGAGACAGTGTGAATGTGTGCAGTTGAGCAAGGCTGTGGGTTGCAGCATCACTTGAAGAGTCAGTGTGAGTGTATGCGTGTATGTGTGTGTGAGGAAGAGCACAGTGTTGTCCTGAACACCGGAGTACAGGTAAGGCTTGGTGCATTTGTCTCTGATTTGTTTGCTTGTGTTAGATTGTGTGTGTGTGTGCGTGTGTGTGTCCGTATTTCGAGAGTATTTACTTTTGGAGATAAGTTACATTTGCTTTAATTAAGCTACCATTATCATTAGCCATAATTATAAATCAATGTGATTAATATTTATGGACATACTGTCTCCTTTTAATCAAAGGATATCTATAACCATTCATTGCCTGTCTAATCCCATGCAATGATTGATAACAGCTCTTCAACAAACCAATTAGACATAACACTAGGCTTTAATCACGTTAACCTTTCCAAAACCATCTCCACATCTTCCATTGGTTGTTATTACACTTGATGCATGTGCAGCAAACAGGACATAATTATTTGTACACACTCTATTGTATTTGGAGAAGCAAATGATGCAGGCTTTATCCCCTTTTCTATTTTGTTCCATGGTTTAATCATTTATTCCAGACCAGGATTTCATCTGTAACATTGTATTGGCTTCAAAGATGCAGGTTAATTCTATTTAGTCACTTGTATTTAACCAGGAAATTAAATCGGTAAAGAGTGGACTCTGTTCAAGACAACAGCAAATCAAGAAAAGAAACAATGAATTTACTGGTCATGAGCTAACATCTGTATAAAATTTGGCAGTTGACAGTTACTTTAAATTCATCTAAACAGATAAACTGCTTCAATATATAATGTTTCTTCAGATAATTCCTTACATTTTAAAAATTATTAATAAAACCTCTGACAGATGTGGAGTGAACTCACCAAAAATAATTAAAATATCAGGATTCCCCCAGCTTTAATATAATTAATATAATTTTGATAAAGACCATTCATACAATTCATGCAATAGATGGATTTAATGTTTAATCTTAATAAGGTAAGTCGGCATTGTGGCATGGTGGATAGAGCTACTGCCTTACAGAAAGACAATCCTGGGTTTAATTCCCAGATTTGGCATCCTGGGGCCATTCTGTATGGAGTTTGCATGTTCTTCCTGTGTCTGTGTTAGTTTTATTCTGGGTGTTCCGGTTTCCTCCCACAGTCTAAAGACAAATTGTTAATAGGGTTAGCCAGTTTGTGCCTCTAAATTGTCTTTAGTGTGTAAGTCAGCAGTTGTGTATTAGTGTGCCCTGTGTTGGAGTAGCACCCTGTCGATACTTTTACCTGCCTTGTGAAAATGAATACAGTTAAATCCTAAAGAAGAAGAAAAACATATTATGCTCACAACATTTTAAATAATTAGCGTATGTGAAGCTATTAGTAATTAAATTAATACCATTTGTACAACTGTACCCTTTCAAGAAGAAATGACATCACTGAAGGAGACTACACGGTCAGTCCGAGTCAATTTTACAACCTTCACTGAAGAAATACAAGTGAAAAAATCAAGTGTACCCAAAGGTTAATCGTTTTCCATTGCTTATTTATTGGTTATTTCTTCTTGAAAGAAGTTTTTGTATGTGTATCTGATCGTACTAATCACGAGTGTTTTCTTTGAGACAGTATTCGTCATTTAAAGAAATATATTAACTGTCCCAATAAACACATCTTCACTTTCTGGGAATAACTGTGTAAAATATACCTGAATAAAATCAAATTGATTGGAATTCTGCTTTTAATGATCAGCCTTAATAAACCTCTATAGTAGTATAATATTTATACTAAATCACTTATAGTGTGTTAGATAGTGTAGATAATTATTGCACATAACTTAGCTAGGTTTGATCTCCCACTAGGATAAATTGGGTTCTGTGTGGAGTTTGCATGTTCTACACGTGTCTATTTGGGTGTGCTTGGGTTTTGTCCCACAGTTATGCACACTAGGGGAATTGGAAATGCCCAGACTTGTGTAACATAAATTTACAGTATGATCGAGGTAACTGTGCAATTGTCATGAAATAGCCACTGATTTTGAATTGACATTAAACAATAATCAGCACATTAGTTAGAAGTTAGAAATAGATTTTTGTACAATTTTAAGGCTGAATGTGTTTGTATTACTACACGCTACACGTGTGTTTGAAAAATCTGGATTCTGTAAATAATTAAATTTCTGTAAAAAAACCGTCAGGGTCTGCCCTTATTGTATGATTCTCTGTTACGTCAGCAGTGCAGTTTCTTACACTGATTTCTTTTAACATCTTATAATTACTTACATCTGTCAGGAAATGAATGCTTGTAACTGTGGCATGTACTAAGCCTCGAGCCAAACCAAACTGGTTAATGTGCACATTGATTTTCATTATAATTAAATATATTAAGTTTTATAATTCTATTTGATATAATATTACTAAACCCACTGTATTTTCATACATCTTTATCGTTATTTTGAGTCTAAATATATTCTTATTCTATTGGTAGATCATTTTACTTCTTTATTCTTTAAAAAATAAACATTTTTAAAAATATGTAACAGTAACACTAGTAAACATGTTTTATTGTAATCTTGTAACAGGAAACACTAAATACAGTACATTTGACTAAAATAAAGATATTAATACTTGCAATGATGTTTCTTTGCAGTGTATACAATATGATTCTTTTGGTCATGCTGTATCATACAATATAATATCATTCTGAAAAATTTCTGGGAATATGGCATTTTAATTCTCTCAAAAGATGTTTTTTTTTTGCAACAGCATGTGCCCTATGTTCTTTATCATTCCTTATGTTCATTCCTCTCTAATCACTACTTCAAAAAATTGTTTTCTGATGATGGGACAGACTGAGCCCTTATGCATTTGTCTCTCATAGCCTGTGGGGTGTTTTCTGGCAATTCCATTGAGTTTGTAACAGTTTTTTGTAAATGTCTTCACCAGCCCTACATTCCCTAAGTATTCATTCCCTGCTTCTTTTTTTTTTAATGATAACGTCCCTCATGGGCACCAGGGCTAATGCAGTAACTGCTACTTTGCCAGCGGAGGTGGAGTAATATTATCTCCACAGACGACATGCGTACCTTTGGGGTATCAATGCATTCGTGATTAAAGTGTCCCAGTTCATGTGTGTGTATCTGATTGAAAACTGTTTTGACAATGAGAGCAACAGAGAATATCATAATGAGTAGAAGATAATGCCTTTTCAAATAGCAAAATCAAATTGCTGAATGGAACAAAACAGTTGGGTTATTACTTTTAAGGTAATAAACATGAAATGAAGTGTGCATTAGTTCATACCCCCATGGACAGGGTAGTGGTGGTGGGGCTGGTGGTGATGGTGGGGGACGTGGACAATTACATAGAGAGTCTACGTGGGCAGCGTCAGACGTCACAGTGAGGACATAGAGGTTTGCTTATCTGTCTGCAACACCATGAGATCAGCTTGTCTGCTTAGCACCAGATTGAAGCCCCAGGAACCAGAAAAGAGAACTGTTTACCTTTATGTTGATAGCATCAAGTGGCTCCTGGATGGGTGAAGGGAAAACAGGTTGATTTAATCGGATTAAAATTGCCCCAGATTTATCATTTCACAGCTTGTTCCTGAGGGAATGTGAGAGGAGAATTGCAATCTCTCCAGTGCAGCATGTAGCCTCGTACCCACATATGCAACACACCAGTATATTCATCACAAATCTCGTCAACAACCCATGAAGCACTCTGATGGACAATGGACTCTAAACTGGGGTCAGCTACATGCAATTGTTGCCTCTGCAAACCATTCACATCTTAGACTAATGTAACATATAATATTTTCCATATTATAATAACATAATATTTCCTCTGAGCTTGCATAGCTTAGTTAGTATTAGTACTAGTAATAGAATTAGTAAAGGGCTTAGACTCTCTGAGACTGCAAAAGCTTAGAAGAGATTGCGATGGCCAGACAGATTAAGCCTATACTACTGAGCACTATCTGTTCAGCCAAACATCACAAAGTGTTGAAGGCTTTACACTAACATTATAAAAATGTTTCCTATTACATTTAAAATAAAGCCGGATATGAAATGATGAAGGCTTTACTGTTTTTACATAAGCGTTTGTTTTAATAGCGTTCAATAGTATACGTGGAAATTAAACCATTTACTGCATTTTTTTCAAATAAGAAACATTCCATAATTACTGAGTGTAATTAAGAGTTTTACTTGTTGAGATTACATACGTTGCTTCTAGTGTATTTTACGCTCAAGCTTTTTTTATCATCTTAGCAAGTGAATATAGGAAATATCAAATATATAATTATAATTACAACAAACCAAATATTTAACAAAGCATATTCAATCTTATTAAACATATTTCAAGACAGTTTCTTTTATTTACTAATTTCGTTCATTTGACAGAACATTTTTTCCCTTTGTCGAGGGGAAGAATCATTCAATATTTGTTCAGTAAATTGCTCAGTAAGCTTCTATGTAGGAAGTGCTAGGTATCTTCCTAACCTTGTATATTATGTTATGAATGTACTATTCGATGTATAATATGTACGAAGCTAAGACAAAATTATCTGCACTCTGGTTATATTTAAACTTCCGTTATCTACACTGTTTTAACAGTGCCTTCAGTATAAGCTCTGTGTCTCCCCGGTCACTGTTGTGCAGATTTATGTGTGTTATGGGAGATAATTTGTGACTGCGGTGCAAGAAAAATATGGCTACCACACTTGTGAGTGTAGTGAGTGAGTGTAGTGTAGCGTGTAGTGATTAGTCATCTGTGGGTGTGACTGGTGCTGATATTTATAAAAGACTGTGTGCACAGTATGAAGAAAGTGTTTTGTCATACAGAAGTGTGTATGAATTGATAGAAAATGTAATGGAATGTCGCACGAGTATCAGCCGTGAAGAAAGAGATGAATGCTCGTTCATGTCTGATGACAGCATTGTCCACATGAACTGATTTTTGCAGATAGACGGGTGACTGTAGGTTATGTGGCAAATCATTTGGAAATCTGATGAAACTTCAAGTTTTATAATATGTAAATTGCGGTGCATTTGTGGCTCAGAGCTGAGCCTAAAACATTTTTACTGAGGGAATATGAAAATGTGTTTCTTGGTGGACAAAGTGTATAGTAAAGCAGGAAGATCATGTTGTTTGAATGATTTAAATTAATTCTACAGCCAAAGTGCAGATGGCATTTTAAATCACTATTGTAGATATATATTATAGATATAAATATATACAGAAAGTAATACTAGACAAAACAGACATCATTAGCATTAGCATTGTAAACTGTAGTATGAAAGTTTTATTAGAACATATAATAAGTAACTTACTAGAAAAGAAGAAAAGATAATTAATGTAGCACTGGGATAAAGCTTGCATCCTATATGATGTATTCATTGGTCTCACAGTGTCTGCATTTAATTTACTCTATTATCTCTTAAAGCTTGGTTCGATAAAAGATTATGGTGATAGTGATAATTAAAAAAGGAGTTTGCAGCATGTAATTAATCGAGCTGCATTAATAGGGCTTGAAGTTAAACTGACTGAAACATTTTTTGGCTCATTTTCCATCATAAATGACCTCAGTGCTCACAATCATGCAGTACATTGCTTACCCGTTATCAGTGATTTACATTTTTGTTTACTGAACAGTACGTTTAGGATGGAAATGCTGCAGCTTTATCAGCTAAAAGGTTGGTTTCTGGGTACAGATTGATAAAAAAAAAAAGTGTGTTTCATCGTGACTAATGTGTACTGGCAGAATGAGTCAGAGTCTTGCTCCCAGTCTCTCTCTCGCTCTCGCTCATTTCCTCTTCATTATCCCATACATGCTAATTCACACATCAATTAAGACCTATGATGAGTTTTGTTAATGGAGTTTAGAACCGAGTGAAAAACAGATGGTGTGTCTTTAATTTTGCCCTCTATTACTTGAAGAAAGAGTAATCAGCTTGTGCTATAGGGTTGTAAAATGGTGGCGAATGATAGACACAGATTTCCCAGATTCACTGTGGTTATAAATGTGAACCGGGGGCAAGAAGCTATGCATTTAAAACGCAGCTTCATACATCCGACATCAGTGTCCTTTTGCTTCCAACAATTTCTCCTTGAGCAGGACACGTTACTTGATAACTGACCGGCCCTAGGCTGGAGATATGCACAATTAAATGGCATATGGTATAAAATCTCTTCCTGCATGCCTCATTGGGCCATGTTCAGACTCGGTGGCAGTGCTGCGGTTGTGGTTGGTTAAAAATAAAGGCCATGATTATTAATAGATAATAATATGACTAATTACTTTTATACTGTATGTACTGACATTTATATAAATAAGTGATGACGAATTTTAATATAAATTGTGCTAAAGAGTTTACTGAATTATGCTGAAAATTCACAATATTAGGAACACCTGGCAAACGATTAATTATAAAGTGCTGTTAGTCGTTAAATAACAAATGACACTTATATAAGCTTTTGAGCTTTCCCCTGCACTGCAGTAGATGAAAGCATTTAGCAGCTATTGGTAAAGATAGTGTTTTGGCACCTGATTTACTTGTGGACTGTTTCTGTACCAATAGTGAAGAAACCAAAAACAAACATGTAGCCAAATACAACGCAGTGGCCACCATATGTAGTTGATCCGAGAGGCAAGCGTCAAACTAGCGACGTACACTGGGGAAGCTGCTTCAGAGGGCATAGGTTGACTTGCATGTAGAAGATGTACTCCAATTTGAATCTGTTCCACAAAATCTCCATGCATAATTAAAAAAAGGTGAACCTACTCATTATTAATAATTGTTCCTAATTCAGTGATTGGCCAGTGTATAAAATGAATAATAACATTTTTATCATTTAAATTTCAGCTTTACACACTCACTCACTGTCACACTAAACTACACTCACTGGCCACTTTATTAAATGCACATTGCTAATAAAAGGTTGGATCCCCTTTTGACTGGGCAGTCGTAGGCTTGTGGTTAAGGATTGTGGTTCAAATCCAAGTACTGACAAGTCATGGCTGAAGTGCCCTTAAGCAAGGCACCTAACCCCCAGTTGCTCCGGGCACGTGTGCTCACTTCACCAGTGTGTGTGTGTGTGTATGTGTGTTTCACTGCACGGATGGGTTAAATGCAGAGGACCAATTCCGCTGTGTGCAGGCATAGTGGCAAAAATTTATCCCTTTCACTTTCACTTTTACTTCAGAGATGCCTTGATTATTCATGGCCTACTTTCATAAGAGATGGTATTCTGCATTCTTTGGTTGTAACAAGTGGTTATTTGAGTTACTGTTGCTCTCATCTCGAAGCAGTCTACACATTCCCCTCTGACCTCTTATATGACATTTTCATTCACACAACTTATTTTCCCTTTTTTGAACCATAAACCCTAGAAATGGTTGTGATAATCCCAGCAGATCAGAAAATTAGAATATTTAGAATGTTTATTTCTTTTGATTTGATGATTATAACTGACAACTAATAAAAAACCCATATTCAGTATCTCAGAAAATTAGATTATTACTTTAGACTAAAACAAAAAAAAGGATTTTTTAAAATGCTGCCCAACTGAAAGGTATGAACAATGAAACGCATCAGCATGTACAGCACTTAATAATTAGTTGGGGCTACTTTTGCCCACATTACTGCAGCAATGTCTGTGGCACAGCTCAGGTGTTATGAGAACCAAGGTTGCTCCGATAGGGGCCTTCTTCTGTTCTGCATTGTTGGGTCTGGCATATCGCATCTTCTTCACAGCACCCCACAGATTTTCTATAGTCTTAATGTCAGGTGAGTTTGCTGGACAATTAAGAACGGGGATACCATGGTCCTTAAACAGGTGTATGCCAAGCTGCATAACTGCAGTAATTTGGACAAAAGGAGCCCTAACTAAGTATTGATTGCTGTACATGCTGATATGTTTCATGTTTTTTTTAGTTGGCCAGCATTTCTAAAAAATCTTTTTTGTAATGATCTAAAGTAATATTCTAATTTTGGGAGATACTGTTTTTGGGCTTTTTATTAGTTGTGAGTTATAATCATCAAATCAAAATAAATAAACACTTGAAATATATCAGTCTGTGTGTAACAAATGTGTATAGTATACAAGTTTCTGATATTCTAATTTTATGACCAGCACCTGCATATATAAACTGCATGCTGCATTTCACTTATGAACCCGATGACCGTACTTGTATTTGGATTTATTTGGAGTGTGCACTTATATATGGTGTGCAGTTATATATACTATATATACAGGGGTTAAACAATGAAACTGAAACACCTGTCATTTTAGTGTGGGAGGTTTCATGGCTAAATTGGACA
>JAOUQV010330421.1:0-11372 GCA_028565295.1 Aspidoras spilotus
AGCGTCTCACTCGTCGTAGCGCTTGCCTGTCCTGCTTGGTGCTGTTCCCAAACCAGACTGCAATGTTCCCCGTGAGGGAACAGAATCAGTTACTGAAAATAAATATTAATAAAATAAACAAGTGCAAGCTCCTTAGTTATCTTTGCATATATGGAAATGTGTAATGTAGTTCAAACATGTCTTATTAAAATTAAATGGGTCAATGGGGAGAATTTTTTATTATAATACACAATCCTGATCTTTGCTTTGAATTGATTTTGGCCAAATAGAAAAAGCAGAAAGGGCTGGTGTGATCAGACTAAGAGTGTTTTTTTAGAATAGTACACAGGAAACTGTGAAAAAGATATTATGTGGCTAAAGTCTTAGGAAACAACAGAGTAATGAAAAAAGCATAAACAAAATTCAAGGAGCTTCTTTAACCATGACAAACACTAAACAAATTCTGCTGAGCAGAGAAATATGGGAGTTACACAGCAGTTTGCATGGGATGAGCAATGTTAAGTGCTGTGAGAGTATGTTGTTGCCTCTACCTATGAGGCTGAATTCTGCCCACTCACTCCATGAATAATAATCTCAGATCCTGAAATCGCCAACAGAAAACAAGCACTAAGGATTTACTGAAGAATATAGCTTTGATAAGAAAAAAACTCCAATTATAGCGTGCTGTATTTTTTACCAATATATGGTTATTGAGAATGTTTTCATGTGCAACAGTTTGAGCCTGATTGAGTCTAGCGCATCAGATTCCTCTATCACTGCCTTCAGGAGAGCACCGGTGGTGATATCTCCTACATTATAATACTTAAAGGCCACAGACGTTTTTTGAGATTACGACATTGTGAGAACAGGTAGGAATACCCCACTTGGGGATAAAACCCGGGTCCTTCTTGCTGTGCGGTGACAGTACTATATACTCTGTTACCATTATGCCTCCCTATTATCAATTTTATTAAATATCAATTTCATTTGAACCGCAGTTGGGTGGATTATTTTGATTAGGTAAAAAAAATTTAACAAATACTAATAACTTCCAAAATTATAATTATGATTATTGCCAAAATCATTTTTTAAAAGTATGAAATCATGCCATAGATTCTAAATACCTCCCTAAAAAGGATCAATCTGGCTGTCAATTTCTTTTTAATAATACTAATAATAGTATTTAGTAGTAGACTAGTAGATAATAGGATGCAGTGAAGGTTTTAAGAAGTGGAGCTCAGATGCATAAAGAATGAAATGTCTTAGAAAACTTGGCTTGGGAGCAGAATTCTAATATTATGAAATGTTTGCACTCTCTAATCACTGCAGCTGTTAACCCTCCTTGTGTAAACCAAAGGTATTATAACAGACTAGCATGTAATGGCAGAAAGAGAGTTAGCTGACGTTTTCTTATATTTTGGTCCCAGATACAGAAGGAGGTGGAATGGTCTGTTTGCACATTCTCAAAAATGGGTGGAGCCAGACACACATACATAAATTATATGATTGCCTTTGGTTTACCTACCACCTACAGACAGATAGCCTTCCAAAAGTGAAAAGAGGTCTTTTCCTTTATATTCACAATGTCAAACTTAAACTGCAGTTTTGGTAAAAAAAATAGCAGCAGCTGAGAGCAGAGTGCACACAACAGAAAACAGGAGCTGGAAAGTTAAGAAAGGCGTTAAGAAAGGAGGTAATTACATTAATCATAGTCAACATATTCCTAAACAGAGTTCCAAAAATACAAGTGTAAATACAAGTGTAAATACAAATAATCCAAACAAGGTAATCCAAAGTAATTGAAAATAGTCAGTGAGCATGTCAAAAGTCTTTAACAAGAATAATCAAGCCGTGAAAATGCAGAGCATGAGCAAAGTGCATGAAAGTGACCAAATATAAGAAAAAACAGAATATCAATCACAGTAAAACAAGCTAAAATTATATTGTTGATGACTTGCAGGAAGCTGATTCTTAAATCCATGAAGCAATCTACTCTATAAGTAGATTCCAGGTGTTCCAGATTCCAATAAGTTCCAGGTGTGATTATTAGGGCTAGTGCTTCTGCGTGAATACGGAAAGTACTTCTGGTTTGAGTGCTGACAGGAAAATGGCAGCCTCTGGTAGCCACAGACGTAATACTATCCTACATATAGAGCACAGTGTTCATATTCAGTAATAATGCGGGACATTTTTAAACATGAACCGTTAATGTGTATTACCTTTCCTGAGTTTGTTACATATTGTTTCCGGCTGTGCTCAGTGGTAATAACCCAATGTTATATCTGCCTATGCATTGATTGACCAAAAATAAAAACTGAAGTTGTTTAAGTTCTTTGGATTTGTTCCTTTTGACATTCACAATGTAAAAATAAAACTGCCTTTTTTGCTGCTGAGAGCAGCAGAAAGCGGAGAGCAGGAAAACAGGAAAGAAAAGGCTGATCTAATTACCTTAATAATATTCACCATATTACCAACCAGGTCAATGGACCTTGCAACACAGGTCCAATAGCACAGTTATGTCTGCCTCCATCATGTTACAGAGACCAGAAATGTTAATGATGTAGCCGGTCAAAGGGCAAAAAAAACTTGATTAATCAGCTTTGAAGATTCTGTTATTGTTCCTGTGGTTAATTAGTAAAGGTAATGTATTAATTCAACAGTCAAGTTATAGTCATGCATTTCTTACATTGCACTATATAGAAAGGACAGTCAGCTCAACACCAGTCAAACATTTGTTGCTTAAAGTAGGTTTCTAAAGATGTAGTGCTTACTGATATGCAAACACACCCTGCAGTAATGTTAATACTAGGCTGTGTTCTCTCTCCCCAGCTCCTTACTCTTGCCGCATCAGAAATTTTTATAATGCTGGTAGGAATCTCCAGCATGATTCTTAGTGCTTGGGTTCTTGGTAATATAGTGATTTCTTTGACCACATTTGCAGTGATCCTCAGGATAAGTTGTTCTGGAATAGCCACTGCCCCATGATGTTTGTCTTAAAACATGAGAGCGAGTTTCCTTGCCACAATTAAACAGCAAGTTGTACACCTGCTTTCCTGCCTAACCTCCAGATAAATCTCACATAACACCCAGTGGTCTATCAAAATAATTATGTCTGTTTTCTTAAGTGCAAACAAACACCAGGGGATTTTGCAAAATGAAGCATTTCATTGCAAAAAGCACAAAGGGAATTTTTCCATCTCCTTCTTTATGCTTCAAATGAACTGCACTCATTATAGTATGTAAAGTTTGTCTCCATAGCCTGGGGCAGAAAACAAAGATATCAAGAATGTTTTTTTTTTAATATATACAGATTGACTCTGCCTTTCTTAGACTAGTCACATCACTTATAATGCAGGTTTTCTTTTGTTGCTTAAAAAACATATGGCATAAATTATATTATTAAATTAATTAATTTATTTTGGTTTATTAAGATTGGATAGACTAAACTTAATTTAATTCCTCACTCATTTGCATATGGAATATTCAATTATCTGCAGTTCAGCTGTAGACAAGTTTAAAGAAAAAGTCAGATTGTACCTATTAATTAGGAACATTGGCATACATCAGACCGAATTTTTTTAAGTAGAAACTGATTTGTTGACTTTTTCCAGTTCTATGCAATAAAACCGCTTTATTTGGCTGAAATAATTTACACATCAATTAAAGCTAGTGGTCAGGTGATGCAATCATCACCTTCTTTCATTGATGTCCTTTAGCTTTCCTATACATTTCTGTCATTACATCAGTCCATTGTCAGCTTATTAATTCACATGTCTATGTTGCATACAATGATGTCCCTGTGCCAGTTCCTCTTGGTTTTTCCATCAGTTGATAATGATAATGAAAATGCTTTTAAAGAACACATACAGGTTCATCTCAATATATTAAAATATCATCAAAAGTTCATTTATTTCAGTAATTCAATACAAAACAGTAAAATGCATACATTATATACAGGGTGGGTTATTTATATGGATACACCTAAATAAACTAGGAATGGTTGGTGATATTAACTTTCTGATTGTGGCACATTAGTATATGGAAGAGGGAAAAATTTTCAAAATGAGTGGTGACTATGGCGGTCATTATGATGTCAGCCATTTTGAATCCAGCATTCGTTTTTTAAATGAGAAGAGGGTTATGTGACACATCAAACTTATTCAGACAAAAAAATTATGTGACAAAAAACAATGGTGTGCTTTGTTTTAACGTAACTTTATTTTTTTATGAGTTATTTACAAGTTTCTGAAGAATGGCCCCACTATCTTTAAAACCCATATACCACACCATACCATCAATTTTTGTCTTCCAACAGACTTGGAGGGTTCTATCCAATGTGAGTTAGTGTCAGACCAATAGCAGTGTTTGTTTGTTTGTTAACTGCACCATTCACATAAATGTTTGCCTCATCACTGAACAAAATGTTCTGTGTAAACTGAGTGTCCTGTTCCAATTTTTGTTTTGTTCATTCTGCAAATTTAGTGCGCTGATCTAGGTCATCCTCATTAAGATGCTGCAGCAGCTGGAGTTTGTCAGGGTGCCATTTGTGAGTAGCTAATATCCGCCAAAGGGATGAACTTGGCCTTGATATAACACAGTGGACCTACACCAGTAGATGACATGGCTCCCCAGACTATCACTGATTGTCACTGTAAACCTCAAGCAGCTTGGGTTGTGTGCCTCTCCAATCTTCCTTCAGGCTCTCAGACAAATGAAATAAATTCCAAATTAAATGCAAAATTTACTTTTATCCGAAAACAACACATTGGACAACTGAACAACAGTCCATTTTGTTTTCTCCTTGGCCCAGGTGAGGCGCTTCTGGCGTTGCCTCTTAAGTGGCTTGATACAAAGAATATGACAGTTGCAGCCCATGTCCTGAATATATCTGTGTGTAATAGTTCTTAAACCACTGACCCCAGCAGCAGTCCACTCCTTGTGAATCTCTCCAAATTTTTACTGGCCTTTTCTTTACGCTCTTTTCAATGCTGCGGTTGTCCCGGTTGCTTGTGCATCTTTTTCTACTAAATTGTTTTCATTCCATTCAACTTTTCATTAATATTCTTGGATAAGAAGCTCTGTGAACTGCCTACTGAACCAGACTAAGGGACCATTTTAAATGCGTAGGAAGCCTTTGCAGGTGTGAAATATTCTAATTTTCTGAGATAATGATTTTGGTTGTCTGTAAAACAATCATTAACATTAACAGAAATATACACTTGAAATAATTTTGTTTGTAATTAATTTATATAATATATGCATTTCATTTTTTGTTTTATATAATTTTATTTATTTAGATGTACCTGTAAATAATACAGAGCCAATTAAGCCAATTTTACAATTTTTGGCACTATTATGTTAAACACCAGTTAAATATTTTCTGGATAACAACCTTTATCAAAACAGAATTAACAGAAATTTCAGAACCAACGGAAATACACATAAAACATATTATAATTATATACAAGGGAGTGGAAATATAACATTATATATATATATATATATAATATACACAAAATATAACAATATAACATAATTTTCAAGAAAATAAAATGAAATTACAGTAGTTGAGCTAGATTCATACAACAACTTTTATAACATTTGTTATAACACAATTGTTTTATAACACAAATGCTTTAACCAACTATCTGGCATCTACTCACCCCCTGCTGTACAGTTAACACAGTGCAGGATGGGAACACTTTATAGTCAAAATTTACATTTTGTTTAATAAAGATGACAATGAAAACTCTTTCAGTGATTTACCAATTAAGTTAATTAAAAATAACTATTATAAAATAAAAACTCATTTAAAACGTATTTTTTGTAACACAAAATAAAATAATTAGTACACAGGCATATTTAACACTTTACTATTAATTAATCAATGAATCATTGGAGTGTAGTCCTCCAAGCAAGGTAAAGGGCAAGATGTATTCCTGACACAGTATGTGTTATAAGGTCGAATAAACCCATGCAGATCATCTGTAGAGCAATCATGGGGCGATGAGATTTGCTGAAATCTTCTGCTAAATCCTAGTATTTTTGGGGAACTGAGTCTTGGCAAAAGGTCTTGGGCAGCTCACACCATGTCATGGCAAGAGGAATTTGCTCCGTCCTCTGGCATGTCCAACAGCACTGCTCGGTGCAAAATAAGCAATGCAGTATCTGAACAGGTATAAGAAAAACTCAGTGTCTTGGGTGGTATGAAGGATTCTCCAGGAAAACAGGACCACAGAGAATGGACCTCTTCTTCTCCATATACAGATCCATTCCAAAAAAATTTGAATATAGTAAAACTTGATTTATTTACATAATTCCATTCAAAATGTTCAACTTTCATAGATTATAGATACAAATTTTTAAATGGAATTATGGAAATTAATAAAACTTTTGATGATATTCTATTTTTTTTGGAATGGGTGTGTGACTCCCCAAAATTATCATTATCAAAAAAAAAAAACATATGGACCTTGGCATGGCAGATACGTTCCACCAGACTCATACTAAAAGGTCCCATAACCTAGGGTTTTAACAAATTGTGACACGGAAATTGGGCTACTTAGCTCCTGCAGGCTAGCATCTCAATTTTGATAGAAGGTGGCCTTTTAAGCTGGTTCCAGGTACTTTTCTCTGTGAAGGTCCAAAACATCCTGGCATATTCTAATAGTTACTTTAGCCCTAGAAGACCCAGTAGCCTCTCCCCACACTGTCTATTATCTATGAACAAATACACAGCTAACATTTTTAATTAAACTGTATAGGAATGGAGCATCTCACCTTTGTGATTCTACATTGTTGTGCCTTAAAATAATGTGACCAACTGTGACATTCTGTTGATAGCACAGGAGAAGCACAAAAAATGAGAAAATTTCGGACTAAGACATTGCATACTCAGTGATAGTACTGTAGCAAAGTTTTTGGTGTTATAAAAATACAGCTGTTAATACAGAGAACCTTGCAAACACCAAGATTTTTGTATAATAATATATATATAATGTATTGCCGCACACTGAATTAAACAAAAACTCAGCTTAAATAACCCAGTCAATAATTGCACCGAATTGCAACCATAAACAAGAGCAGTCACATGTTGCCGATGGTTATGTTTCTTGTTCCGTTTCGTTTATTTCTGTGTCGGGCAAGAAGAACCAATCAACAGCAGCTAGTTGCAATTCGGCGCAATTATTGACTGGGTTATTTAAGCTGAGTTTTTGTTTAATTCAGTGTGCGACAGTATAACTATAACATTTAATGTAAAACTAAAAGAGAGAGTTATGCTATGCTAAGAGTTTTGTTTTTTGTTTCATGCTACGTGTTTCTCCAGGTTATGTTTCTTGTTCTGTTTTGTTTCTAGTATATTTCTTTGACGGTTTACGTTGAAAAGGATTATTATTATTAAAACCCTCTCTGCTTTAATTTTGCCTTGTCCTGTGTGTTCCTGTGTGAAGTAACGTTACAGAATGTCACGCAGAGTACAGAGAAGTAGTGGAGAGTATAATTACATACTGGATTGGAGTGTGTTATTGCTGTGGTGTCACCGGGAAGAGAAAGTTGAACCGGTATCGCCATGGAGGTGTACACAACTGGGGATTAGAATCCCATGTTAATAATACTGCCAGGAAAGCATTCTTTCATCTTAGAAGCATTGCTAAGATCAGAAATATGCAGGCACTGAATAATGCAGAAAAACTTTAGTTTTTGTTACCTCTAGGTTGGATTACTGTAATGCCCTGTTGTATATTTGTTCCAGTAGGTGCAAAAACAAACTACAGTTAGTCCAGAATGCAGCAGCGAGAATCCTTACTAGAACCTGGAAATATGAGCATATCACCCCTGTCTTTTCCACACTGCACTAGCTTCCAGTCAAATTTCGTATTGATTATAAAATATTTTGCTCGCATACATAGCAGTTAGCGGTCTAGCACCACAGTGCCTAAGTGACTTCTAGTTTCTTATGATTCACCACGCCCACATAAATCAAGAGGTGCAGGCTATTTTCTGATACCTAGTATTATAAGTGCTACTGCAGGGGGGAGATCATTTTCTTATGGTTTTATTGGGTTTCTGGTTTGCAATGGCAACCAGGTCATGTGACTACATTTGCACAGCTGTTCTGTGTGTTTTGATTATTTAAGACTATTTAAGTTATGTTTCTAGACACAGTGGTGTTTTTTATTTCATTTTGCTGTCATTATTTGTATTTTGCTTTATTTTACTGTCTATGCTAGGAGAGTGCTAGTTTAACATATTTTTGTTTAACGTGCTATTCATGCCTTCTGAATTGTTTTGTTATTTAGGCCAAGTGTTTTGTTTTTTTCTGTTTTGTCTCTGCTCTTTTGGTAAATAAACTCTGCAATTATTTCCTAAAACTGCTCTTGTGCGTTCCATAGACATGCCTTGGACAGAATGACAAATCAACACCATAGTGGAGATGACACTTCTCCTCGAGTAACTCCGCCAGATCTCCTCCAGCAACTGACACTCCAGATGCTTCGAGTGAGTGAAGCACAATATTACCAGAATGGGACTGTGAGTCCACCCTGTCTTGACACCCCTACCTGCATGGGATGACGGGATCCGGAAGACTATGCCCATCAGAGTAACCTGTCTTAGCAGCAGAAGGTAGCAAGAGTTGACAGGGGAGGCATTGAAAAAGTGAAAGTGAAAGTGATAGGTTTTGCCACCATGAAAGTGATAGGTTTTGCACACAGCAGAATTGGTCCTCTGCATTTAAACCATCCGTGCAGTAAAACACACAAATACACACACACAGGTGAAGTGAGCGCACGTGCCCGGAGCAGTGAGCAGCTAGCACAGCGCCCGGGGAGGAACTGGGGGTTAGGTGCCTTAGGTGCATTGGGCCACACTATGGGACCAGTCCAGGGATGACATACTACTAGCTCACGTAGCAGTTTCAGGATACTTTCTGCCCAGATACACAAATTTCTAAGATGCAACATGCTGTGGTGGTACATAACTCAGTTGTAAGGACCAAGTTCCTTTGCTGTAGCAAGCTAAGGTCATCCCAGGTCCTGTCCTACAAAGTGCCATGATCAATCGCCTGTGCTACAAGATAATTCAAGTTCCATAGCTGGAGTGAACGGTAATTTTCTGCTATTCCACCTTGCTGTGCTGAGGATGTCACTCTATGTTTTGGAGGGTTACTCCTCCCTCATCTAACCTTGCCATGAGCTTCATTTCCCCCGGCATTAAAGTTCTGTCTGGTCTTGCTTAGTGCTCTACTCCCTCCGCATGACCTGCAAGGGCTATGGTTCCCCCTTCAGCTCCCTGGAGATCCATGCTCCCCCCTTGGTCAGTGCTGAGACCCAGATCCCTCTGTCTGACTGCAGGGACAGGACTAGGCTCCGGATCCAAGTCCCTTTAAAGTGCCTGAGAACTCAAATGCTTTTTTGACATTGTTGGATTAGGTGTTTTTTGGGGTGAGTCCCTGTAATAAGCTCATTGGGAAGCGGGACTGTCAACCTGATATGGTTTTATGGGGCTTCCGGTGGTAATGGCAACTGGGTTAGAGCAGTCACGTGACTTGATGTGCACAGCTGTTCTGTGTGTTTTGATTAAGTAAAAGACTACTTAAGTTGTTTGTAAACATAGTGGTATCAATCATTATATTTTGCTGTCATTATTTGCATTTTGCTTTATGTAATATTTCTGCTATGGGAGTGCTAGTTTAACACCTTTTTGTTTGATCCCTTGTGGTTTCTTAATGTTATTTATGTTATTCAAGATGGTTTTACTCTCCTCCTTAGTTATATATATTCAATCATTCATTCATTTTCTATACCCGATTAATCCTAGTTTAGGGTCACAGGAAAGCGGTTGCCCACCCGGCAACTCTGGGCACGCGAGCATGAACAACTCTAGACAGGGTGCCAATCCATCATAGGGTGCACACACATACACAAACACACACATGGGGCAGTCGTAGGCCAGTGGTTGAGGATCAGCCGAAAGGTCCCTGGTTCCATTCCAAGTAACGACAAGTCATGGCTGAAGTGCCCTTGGTGAAGGCACCTAACCCCCAGTTGCTCCCCGGGCGCTGTGCTGGCTGCTCACTGCTCCTGGCACGTGTGCTGACTTCACCTGTGTGTGTGTATTTGTGTGTTTCATTGCACGGATGGGTTAAATGCAGAGGACCAATTCCGCTGTGTGCAAACATAGTGGCAAAATGTATCACTTTCACTTTTACATTCACACTCCACACCAAAATTTTCTGAGTCGCCTCACCCAGAGCTTGAACCCAAGATTTTCTTGCTGTGAAGCCACAAAACTATCCACTGCGCCACCATGCAGTCTAGTTAAGAAACAGGCATTTGAACTACCTGAGCACATGCAGAAAAATAGGAGACAATACAATATTTGCAGTTAAGAGATGCTTGTACTTGAGCATTGAGACACAGTTTGATTGTAGTTCAGAAGTAAGCAAAGAAATGTCTCTGTATCAGATAAGAAGCGCAATTACAGCATATGACTACTGCTCCCAGATATCTTAGCGCGGGAAAGGTGGCCACACCTGCTAATAGTTTGCTGTATCTAGAGCTGTTCTCAGTTTGCTGCTATATAACTATGGTCATGTGATGAACATGACAGCATTGAAGGAAGTTATGACTTGGGAGTCAAAAAACCTGGAAGACAATGCCTTGCCCTGTTAGTGTTTATTTTATTTTTTTTATATTTTTCTATTTATAGGTATTATTTTGTTTGCATTAAAACTTTTGGCCAAACTGAGTGTTTAATTACATCAGCCAAAACATGTTAAATTAAAAAATGAACAGAAAACAAAGAGTGTATTAGAAACAACAAAGAAAGACTAAAGAAACACTAAAGAAAATCTCATCTGCCATTAATGAAAGCAGAAAATATATTGCTAAATGGAATTTAAAATTATTTAGATTAAAACATTTTGAAACAAGGTTCCACTTTAGATCAGTTGAACAGGGACACTGTTTTCTAATATGAATTGGGAATTTATGAGAAAAGCACACACAGTACAGGCCATTCTGGCTGCAATGATTTTACAGTACCTTGTATATTCATATGTTTCTCAATAGGTAGTGAAAATCCAGGACCTAAATCTTGCCAAGTACAAGGGCTGGTCATAAAATTTTAATATTATGAAAAAGTTTATTTATTTCCATAATTTCATTCCAAAAGTGAAACTTGCATACACATTTGTTACACACAGACTGAAATATTTCAAGTGTTAACTTCAGTTCAGCATTCAACACCATCATTCCTCAGCAACTGGTCAGGAAATTAGTTCTTCTGTGCCTAAACATCTCCATCTGCAACTGGATCCTGGACTTTCTGACAGGAAGACCCCAGTCGGTTCGGATCGGATGTAACACCTCCAGCACCATCACACTGAACAC